>APFE030521486.1:23210-57914 GCA_000404065.3 Pinus taeda | reverse complement strand
TTCATTAATAATGGAAAGCTCTAATTTTTACCTCGTGTCTTTCATATAGATATTTATTATATATTAAAAAAAAATTTCCATATTCTGAAGAGAATTAATCAGCCGACATTAATTTTACCCACCAACGGTGAAAGTTAAGAAGATCATCACGTCAAAGCTCTGATTTATTAAGTGTAGTCTGTGTTTTAATTGTATATTTAATTGTGTGTTTGTGGGAGAGTATTATCCAATATTTCAGTTGAGATTATTTTTGCAAATATATAAATGAAAATATGTGATTTTATTATTATTATTATTATTATTTTAGGTGGTGGAATAAAAATATTAAAAAGTACATTTATGACATAAAAGTTTTATAATAATTTTATTAAAAAATTAGACTGGGGGAAAATAAATTTTAAATAATTTCAAATATTTATTGCTAAATTATTAAATTAATATAATGAAAAATAAATAAACATTCAGAAATATATAATTTGAAAATTTTAAATTAATATATTTAGATTAAATTTGGATTTATCAAATATAAAAAATATTATTTATTGTGTATTTTATTATTATTTAATATAGACAAATTAATAAGATATAATTTGTTGATAGTAATTGGTGAATTTGTAATTTTTGATGATTAATATGGGCAAGAGATTCTAGCCCTTTGCATATAAGATTTTTTCTCAACACAAATATTCAACTTGTAAAAGTTTTTGCCACAAAGGCTGATAAGTATCTAGATAATAGAAATTGAGTAAAGGGGATTATAATATGGGCAAGAGATTCTCGCATTTTTAAGCATATAGGATTTTTTCTCAACACAAATATTCAATTTGTACAAATTTTGGCCACAAACGCTAAACAAGTATTTAGATAATAGAACCTGAGTAAAGGGGGAACTATACCTTGTAGTTTCCACTCCGAACTATTGTCCTTTGATAATATATGATAAAAATTAATTTAAAAAAATAATAATAATTATATATTAAGAAATTTAATTCCTTTTAATATTTCCTATATCCAAATTTAAGATGATTCTAAATTAGATATTTTTTTTGGAATTCAACTGCGTCATTCATCTATGACCATTTCCATGAGAGGTAGTTGTAACTAATTAATTTCTCATGAACTTTGAATAGTTAACTTAGCACTCATTGCATTGGGTGATGCTTAGAGGGGTGAAGAAGTGGGATTGGAACTAGTGAAATGAATCACATAATCTTACAATCAATTAATATTAAATAGTAAATGATTCTAAATTAATATTACAACCAAATCATTTTAAATAATTCAAATAAATGTCACTTAAATATGATGAAAAAAGAATTATTAAAATTGGTTTTGAAATAAATAAATCACTTTATTAATGTGATAATATTCATAAGGGTTAGCATGAGGCGGATGGGTTTTGTATAGCTTTGAGGTCAAATTGAATACAAGGTATACTTGGGGTTGGGGTTCATGACAAACAATCAAGTTGAATTATATGGCCTCTTGCAAGGTCTCCTTATTGCAAAAGGCATGCAAGTCTCAATTCTAGTTATCTTAGGAGATTCTCTTCTTGTTATCAACCATCTTCACGATGACATTTTTCCTAAAGAAAGTTGTTTGGAACTTCTTATGAAAGGAATCATGTCATTGTTACAAGTTTTCCCCCAAAATGCATACTTCCATGTCCTTTAGAAGTAGAATAGTGAGGTAGACAAATGTATCAACTGAGCATGTCAACTCCAGGTTAGGCAAATAGAATTAAATGAAACATATGGTTGGTGTAATCTACGTAGTTTCATCACTTTGTCTATGATTTACAAAATCAAATTACTCAGGTCCAATCAAAAGATATGTCAAACAAGGTGAAATTTTAGTCCCTCATGGGAAATCACTAAAATTTATGACACTAAAGTAGTTGGCACATGTCTCATTTCATCGCTATAAATGGTGTTGATCTCCCCTCTCCCAATCGTATGCTTACCCTCCAAGACATGTCACCTCATCTTCCAACTCCTCCCTCCCCTACATTTGAGAATTAGCCCCCACAACAGATGCTTGAAACCTGAGCAACATAAATCAAATTCTCTCACAGGTGTAAATCACAAAGAGTGGAATGCCATCATGACTCTCCCCATGTGAATAATCTTTATCTCCAAGGGAAGATGATGTAACAATCAATTATGAGAGATTATAATTCAAGGTAAGAGGGCTCTATGGATATCATAATTATCAAACCTCCCTTTAGTGACTCTCTATCGTGAATCTCTCGACTTAGTGTATACTTTGACTATGTTTCTCCTTCGGATAGGGGTTCCCCAACTTCATTGGTCGATATTCTCTAGTCTAGCTTGGCTATCTATTTTTCTTTGTCCCTCTTGCTAAAGTGGAAAGAAGGTTCCTCCCATGGCATCATCCCGAATTCGTCACTAGTGTTCTTGGTGATCACACACTACAAGGAAAATACCTTCTAGCAGACGTTATAATGAAGGTTTTTAATGTTATAAAATCGAAAAAAAAACCCCCTCTCCTACAACATTTGTTTATGGTAGTGGACATTTTAGTGGCGCTGATAATAGAACTTTATCACAACTAAAAAAATCTGGGTGGCCGAAGGTTTTAGCGGATGTTTTTTTAGCGACACACTTAATGAAAAAATAGCATTGGTGCGTTAACACTATAAAAGCATTGGTGTTGTATATTTAAATAAAAGCATCAAGGTGTTGAATGCAAAGAACACCAATGCCTTAAAATTATACCATCTTGGTGCATATATCTAAAAAAAACGCATTGGGTCACACATTTTAGGAATGACACCAAGGTAGCAAAAAAAAAATTATTTCAAACCCAATGCTTTTATTTAAGCTCACAACATTGGTGCTTATTATTTGTAGAAAAGCACTGGTGCGATACTAATATAAAAGAATTGTTGTTGTTTATTTAAATAATGCATCGGGAATGGAAACAATATTTTGTAGCACTGGGGCATTAGTTCTATGAAAGAATTGGTGCTTTAAGAATTACAATGCATCGGGGCATTAAATGCAAACAATACTAGTGCTTGAAGAATATAACGCCCTTGTGCTTATGTTTTTTCAAATGTTATAGTTTTCAGAAAATGTACCAACCATGCAAAAAATCTTACCATAACAATGCTTTTAGATAAAATAATGCACCGATGCGTGTTTATTTTACAAATGCACCGATATTTTGTATGAGATTTTCTCTTTTTTAGAAACATTGGCCTGTGATAGTGCAATTATTGTGATTTTTAAAATTTGTTATTCATCGAAAAATCGACATATATATTATAAAAGCATTCATATAAATTAAATTTTGATTAGTGCATTTGTATATGATGTTTGGATTAATTTTTGATATCATTATATTTCACATCTCTTCATTTTAATATCTAATCATAATATCTATATTATATATATATATAATATATATAAATAATCAATGGTGTAACATTTCACAACAACATTAGACAACACAATAGATTAAATTAAAATGTGTTTTATTGTATATGAATAAGAGGTCCTTTATCATACAAAATTGGATAGTCATTGGTAACCTCTTATCTTTCAATTGGGACACGGTTTCCATTACATTAAACAAAATGTATGATTTTCACAGACAATTATTTCAAAAAATACAATAGCTTCCATTAATATCCAAATAGATCATTGTTCTTCGTTGAAATTGTTGTAATGCTCGAGCTACTTCCGTGAATTGGGCTATTTGGGTGGATATTTTGTTGGTTGCATCGATTGTAATGAGTGTATCTGCATTAGTGACAATAATGAAAAATAAAATAAATAATATAAACCAATGTAAATCAAATAGCAATGTACCATAGCAAGAAGTAAGTCATGAATTGTACACATGGTTTCAAAACCAAGTATCATGCCTTGTTGCAAAAACTCTTTTTGAGTGGAATTAGACCTTTATGTATAGCAGGGATATTTGGAGGGATTTCGAAGAACTCCCCACGAACATCAATGTCCTTGGTGACATCTTTAACCACCACCCAAGAATCTGAGCCTCTAACCTCATGCCTTCTGATCCTTTGTATGAACTGTAATATGTGGCTATGTGGGCCCGACCTCCGATATGTCTCGATCAACCTAGTGATGTTATCCAGCATCAAAGACAATGCAAGATGAGTCAGTGAACTGGCATGGATCTTCTTTCTCTATGATGTGATCTGTGTATGACAGGTTGTAACATCCTCTAATGTTATATGAGTTGTAGCATCATCTCACGAAGGAATTGATGTTGCACTCTGATCCTCAGCTTTGGCCTCCCGAGGACTTGTAAATCATACACATAATTTAATATATATATATATATATATAATTAACAAACTAGAAGCATAATATCATATATAGTAAATTCAAACACATCAGTTGAATTCAATTAAAAATTAAACACAATTTCAAGACATAAACACATAAAGTTTAAATAGGATTTAGAAGATGCAGGAGTTGTACCTGAAATGGGCGAAGAAGGTCCACTGGATGTAGCATGGTGATCAACAGAGACAAAAACACTTCCTGTGGCACTCTGACTGGCGTTAAAGGTAGGATCTACGAGTTGAACATGAACTCTCGGCAAGCTATGTGATCTATCACGAGCCCGACCATGCATAATAGAACCTCTCACACTGCGATAGTTTGAAGTTGGAGCGTGTATATGGGATGCCTTAGCATATTACATATAATACATATAAACCAATCTATAAAAAAAATGTTGACAAAAAAAAAAAAACATTTCGAAACTCAAGAAAAATAATCTAGCCTGAAGTTCTAAGCTTTAGAGTCAATTTTTTAATAATATATCAACCAAAGTACATTGAGTTCCATGTAAACATAATCAAAAGAAGTGATCAAATCTACCCTCGAACTTTTTCTCATTTATAAATAATGCATTATATTCATGGCACATAAATATGTAAATATATATTTAAAATTTTGAAATAAACCTATTTATAAAACTAATAAAATTTCATGCCAACCAAATACTAAAATAAACCTTAAGTTCTTAATTTTTTACTTTGACACATAACATGAACTAGGTGCAAGCACATGAAGACAATGTTTCTTGTACAACACACTACATAATGAAACAATATGGTACAAAATAGAAAAGAGTCTCTATGCTTTTGTTCACTAGACCAAATGCACCTTTTATGATGGATTTAATGTATCTATCAATGATGCATTATTGAAACATGAACTTTTTTATATATTTTTATATATAATAATGTTAAATAGCTGTAAAACTATGTTAGGTTATATATAGAAATATAATATATAGCTATGTCATGATATAGTTAAATATAGTTACATGTTATGTTATGTTTTATATATATATGTTATGTAAAACATTATAATTAATACAATGATATGATGTTATATGCTTTCAGTTATATATATATATATAGTTATATATATATATATATAGTAGAGAGAGAGAGAGAGAGAGAGGAGAGAGAGAGAGAGAGAGAGAGAGTTTAATTTTTTTATTTTAAAAATTAGAACCGTCTTCTAATTATTATTGAAAAAATTATTTATTAAAATATAAATTAATTTAAATTTAAAAAAATAAATTTCTTATTTATTATAAATAGATGGTTCATTATAAGGCAACCATATTCACCATGTCAATTTGAGCTCCTAATTAAATTATTTATTGGTTATAATTTCGTTTCTAATTTTTGAGTTTTTTTAGGGTATATTTTCGGTCAAATTTGTAGAAATTTTAAAATGCATTTTAATAAATAACAAAAAAAAAAAAAAAAATCACTAAATTCCTAAAGAAAAACTTTAAAACTTAAAATAATTAGAAAAAATATGTTTTTACCATTCATAATAAAAATATATGCATTTAATAAGCACAACGTTGCAAGTAAGAAACAAATTTAAAACTTAAATTATAGTTTTTTTAGTGGTTTCGAAGTGTTTTCTAAGTTATTTTGAGGGGTTTTTTTATGGTTTTCTAGGTTGGTTTTGTGGCTAATTTCTTTTAAAGGTTTTTTTTTAATGGTTTTCTTGGTTGGTTTTTTATTTTCTAAGCTTTTTTAAGGGTTTTTTTGTGCTTTTCGTGGTTTTTGTATGGTTGTTTTTTTAATTAATTGGTTTTCATGGTTTTTGTACATGGTTGTTTTTTTTAATTAATTTGTCACATTTTTCCAAAAAAAAAACAAAGGATAGAACACCTACCTCGGTTTGAGCCTTTGTCACATTGGCAGCTGGTTGGCAAGATTGATTTGAACGATCCATTACTTGATCGAGCTCCAATACTCTCGGTCGAGCTACTGAAACTCTTAGTCGAGCTCCCGGGGTCTGTACAAATGGTGTGCGCAGACTGTGGGAGAAATATACATTAAAAAATGGCTCAATATAGTGCTATAACTCGATAAGGGGTTAGTTTTTAACCCTTAATCAAGCTACCTTTTTAGCGCTCAAGGAGCTCGATCGAGCCATTATTTTTTCATCCAAACGCATCCTCTTTCGCCAAAAAGTGTAACCCAAATCCATGCTTTCACCTAAATAATATAAAGGAAAATCGTGATAGGGAGTTGATATCTATCAACTCTAGAAAGATGTGGCATGAAGCTAGGGAGCCTTATGTTTTCCCCAAATATTGCAACCAAGTGTTTTTTTACCCAAATGTGTTGGATAGGGATTGGTGGTTCGTATTAAGACATGACCCTAGATCAAAACATATTTTTTAGAACAACAATGTCATCATGCTAAGCGATGAAGATAATCAAGGTGATTACAACTGAGAGTGATATGTACTTTTGTTATTTCATCATTTATACTACTATTGTATTTTTTTGTTTTCTTTATTTCGCTAATTATATTATTTTTTATTCGTCTTGTTAGAATTTTATATAATTGGTAAGATTCACAAATGTTTTTATGTGTTTTTTTTCCAGTGGAACATTTTTACACTTAAGACTAATTATTTCCAATTGTGTAATTTATATTTTAAAAATTAAAATTTTAACATATTTATTTAATGTGATTAAATCTAATTTACAGTAGACTTCTTCTATAGGCTTTGGATAGAAGGATGGATCAAAAGATTGTAATTGTAAATGAGTTAACAATTTTGTACTCTTTTGTTGTACTTTTGTGACCCCAAACATATATTTCTAATATAAAACAATTTCTACTCTAGATAATATAAAATTTTGAATCCTAAAGGTGAGAATTCCATTACGAATGCTTATTTATAACTATATTGTATTAAGATATCAATCTAAATATACTCATTATTTCCTTTCTCAAATGACATTGTAATTATCAATCTAATAGCTCACAAAGTGATAAAAAATAGAGAAGGAAAATCACGTGTTATATATGTGTACTAAAGGGCCTATTACAACCATTGTTAAAGTTTTTCAATATATAAAATAACTTCTCTTACGTTTACTATGCAACACATCTCCATAAATGTAAATGTAGTTTAAAACATGGTGTACAATATCTATGATACTAACGATTCAAGGTGACAATCCTTCTAAAATAGGAAAATGAGAAGAATATAACCAAAATGAGAAAATAAGGAAATTGGAAACAACATTGAAGTTTTACTCTAGATTTAGCTACTTATTGGTTTATTAATCATTTCACATGTTTTTTCTTCGGGTTTATAAGAAAATCAATACAAATGATGTAGTGATAAATCTATGAGGACTTTAACAATGAAAAGATTGTGCATTAATATGTAAGAATAAATTCTTGGCATAAGAGGTAAACTCATGTTTACTATATTTAAATTCCAGTTCTTGGAACATTATGTAAACTAAAATGAGGTCTTATGCATGTGTAAAATGTTGATTACATCTTTTTATGGACCATAAGAGAAACAAATGGGCTTACATGAATGCATGAGAGGTTTTAAATTTTTCTTCATGGATAATGGAAGAGTTTTGAATTTTATTTTCAATGGTAATTATAAATAAAAGTTGAATTAATAAATATTTTATGGTTAAGAATTAAATGGTAAATAATGTGATGGTGATTAAGAGGCATTTTTTTACTTTCTAATAGACTTGGTGACACATTTTTCTTTCCTTTTTAGATTATGTAAAATAAATATCTATTTTTATGTATTTATAAGAAATTATTTGAAGTAGACCTTTCTTTATCATTCTCAACATGATGTATTAGCTAGGAAAAATGTGAAAACATGAATTTTAGTGACTATCTCGTGATAAGTATGTGGAAAAAATAATATTTCTTGAGTTGCTCATTAAGAAATAATCAGATATATTATTTTCAAAAAGTTAAATCTAATATAATATGATTTTTGTATTATTTAGCTCATATTTATCATTAAAAAAAAAAGATAAACTTAAACCACAACAGTAAATAAAGAACCAAAGTAGCACAAAAATGTTATATATTTATTACTAGAAAAAAGTTCACTTGCCTCTTTAAGGTCAACTTCTCTATTTCTAATTTAAATTGGCAAGAGTTGCTATAAATATTAAATAGAAATTGCTTGAAACTCTCATAACTTTAGTGATAAATTAAATTTTATTAAAATAGAAATTTTTAAGTTATATTAAATCTTAATTAGTTATAAAAAATTATGACTTCATTTTTGTAAATTTAACAATACATTGAATTTTATAAACCAATATAGATCCATCTTAGCAACAAATCTACCAAGAGCCAAGGGTTATTGGCTAGACCAAATCTTTCTTTCAACCAATCTCCCCTGTATTCCAACCATGAATGTGGGATCTCGGGAATAAACCAACATAAACCAAAATAGGGCTTCTAGACACCAAATATATGAAATATCTTTCTAGAATGCAATTGAAAAAAGATGTACCTGTCAAAATATTTAATCTCTTTAAGTGCTTCATAATATGTGATTAAGATGGATCTCTAGTGGTTTTCTATCTCTATATATAGATCAACCATAGTGTAATTTTTCATGTTTAAATTGTATTTTTGAATAATCCATTATTAATAATATTTTATTTAAAAATTGAATGTGTTACACGTTTTCATCTTAATAAGATCTAACTAAATTATTTTACATTTAATTGTTTTTCCTTGTGAGCATTGAAATATTTTACTAATTAGGTTAGAATTAATACGAATAAATTATTTAAGCAATAGAAAAATATTTATGGTAATATTACAATTATAGTTTCAACCATACTAAACATTGTAATTTATAAAAATATATTTTCATTTTTTTTTAAGTACGTCATTTTGCATGTAATTTCATATATAAAATTTTGTATATAACTCCACCAACATATAATCTATAATAAATATTATTTTATAAAAATAAACATTATGATGATAACCATCTAACAAACATTAACATCATCTAAAATACACATTCAAATTCGCTAACATCATCTAATTATATACACCTCTAACACATATAAATGTCATTAGCTAGCATACAAATTTAATAATCTAACAGAGCATCATCATTGTGATCACATCTAACAAAACACAAGAATTGTATCTAACATCATCATCACACATATCTTCAAATATACATATATCTCATGTGAAATAATTGCTATCACATACAAACCTGTTTGCAAGAACATTAAATGAACATATCTAATATGACTTAACAATATACACATCATCACGAACATATAAATTAAGTACATCAACATGAACAAAAAAAAAATATGTGTATGTATATGTATATGTATATGTATATACATATACATATACATATACATATACATATACATACACATTACATAATATATATATATATATATATATATATATATATATATATATGATAAGAGAGAGAGAGAGAGAGAGAGAGAAGTCAAATAACTACTATAAAATGTTTGATACTACAGAGGTAGTATTTGCAGCCTCGTCTATAACAGAAGATGATGGACGGTCAACTTCCTCAACAGTCAAACTATGAGGTTGAGGAGAAGGTTGTTAGTCTACTCTCTCAGGATAAACATGAGGCAACACTCCTAGTGCTGGGTGATCATGAGGTGAATGATGAGGAGGTGGAGTACTACCAGAAGGATGACTAACACCTTCATCATGATCCGATGGGGTAGTACTACCAAAAGGAGCACCACCATGAGTACCATGATCCGATGAGGTGGCACTAGGAGAAAACTCATGTGACATATCTAATGCATGCCCATCCCTTCTCACTGTCAGTAGCCTGGTAGCTTTGACGATATGACACATGAGACTCATCATATTGCGCAAACAGTCCCTCAAGAGCTCCAGGATCCTAGATTATGCCCTGATGTTTCGAGCCCTAATAGGGTGGACTCCCTCCTCAACCAAAAGTCTAGAGAGTCAGTCATAGTACTCCATCCTGAATCTTATACCATCCCTACATGCATGCATGCTTGCGCCCCTTTGCATCTGAGGATGTGCCTCAACCTCCAGGCCTCGATCATCTCTACATCTCCCTCTGATGGGGGATGAGGCATGTCCCCAACGAAACTATTGATGTTTATAAAATATATAGTACACAATAATAATTACACAATTTCATTAAACAATTTAATACAACAAGTTAAATAACATACTAGAGTAAATTTTATTCTAATTAATTAAGACAATAAAATGAAACTATATTAATTTAAAGAAAATAATAATATTACCTAAATCATATGCAGACTCTTTTGGTTTAAAGAGGATGTTGGGACACTACCTCCAATGCATCCCTGCATATGAACGCGACACCAAGCGAAACATCTGGTTAGCCTCACTAGCTAGTGTCCCAAGTGCCTTGGTGGAAATCCTGGTCGAATACTCCGACAGACCCCTCATGGTAATCATCTCACCCCACATGTGCTTTTGCACCTCAGTAATCAGCCTAGGAGAGCGACGGTCAAAAGTAGGCCTCATCTTCGGAAACCTCTCAAAAAATAAATAAAAAATATCTGAAGTGAAAGGGAAGTTCGCCCTCCCATGTATCATAGCATGACATCTATCTAAATCCGTACAAAACTTCCGAAAAGAAATGGCATACAATCTGATACATCGTGGCATCTGTACCAAAGAATTGACATAAAATAAAAGAGTTCAACTAATGCACTTCCCATCACTAGTATAGTGTGCAATGGTACTCACTAATAGTGGGAGGCACCTAACCTCCTATGCATCAAAAGAAGTGATCTATAGTTGTCCACAAAACACTTGAAAATATATTGGACACATTACATGATCCCCAACATATCTATGAGAGTAGACAAGCTGACTCTCTACTATAACACCATGGGGGACATTAGGGAATTGGGGAAAATCATCCCCTATTTGATTTGTTTATATATATATATATATTATATATATATATATTATATATATATATATATATATATATATATATATATATATATTATATATATAAACAAATCAAATAACTTCTATAAAATATCTGGTACAATAAACATACTATTGGAAGCCTGGTCTATAGCAGAAGATGATGGATGGTCAACTTCTGCAACAATTGAACTATGAGGTGGAGGAGAATGTGATTAGTCTACTCTCTCAGCAAAAAAATGAGGCAACACCACCAGTACTGGGTGATCATGAGGTGAATGATGAGGAGGTGGAGTACTACCAGAAGGATCACTGACACCTTAATCATGATTTGATGGGGTAGTACTATTCGAAGGATCACCACCCTAATTATCATGATCCGATGGGGTAGCACTAGGTGAAGACTGGTGTGGCGTATCTGTTGTATGCCCATCCCTCCTCACTGTCAATAGTTTGGTAGCTCCGACGATATGACACATAAGATTCATCATATCACACACACAGTCCCTTAAGAGCTCTAGAAGCCTAGAATATTCCATGAACTCTCGAGCCCTCGTAGGGCAGACTCCCTCCTCAACCAAAATTCTAGAGAGTCGGTCGTAGTATTCCATCATGAATCTGATACCAGCCCTACGTGCCTGCATGCCCACACCCCTCTGCATTTGAGGATGTGCCTCAAACTCTGGGGCCTCGACCATCTCTGCATCTCACACTGATGGCGGAGGAGGCATGTCCCCAACGAAACTGTTGATGTCTACAAAATATATAGTACACAATAATAATTAGACAAATTCATTAAATAATTTAATAAAACAAGTTAAATAACATGCTATAATAAATTGTATTCTAATTAATTAAGACAATAAAATGAAACTATATTAATTTAAAGAAAACACTAATATTACCTCTATCATATGTAGGCTCTTTTTGTGTGAAGAGGATGTTGGGACACTATCTCCAATGTATACCTGCATACGAACATGACACCAAGCCAAATATGTGGTCAGCCTCACTGGCTAGTATCCCGAGTGCCTTGGTGGAAATGTTGGTTGAATACTTCGACAGACCCCTCATGGGCATCATCTCACTTCACATGTGCATTTGCACCTCAGTCATTAGCCTAGGAGGGATACGGTCAAAAGTAGGCCTCGTCTCCAGAAACCTCTCAAAAAATAAATAAAAAAATATCTGAAGCGAAAGGGAATTTCACCCTCCCATCTATCATAGCATGACATCTATCTAAATCCCTACAAAATTGCTAGAAAAAAATGGCATACCATCTGATACATCGCATCATCTGCACCAAAGAATTGACATAAAACAAAAGAGCTCAACTAATGCATTGCCCATCACTAGTATAGTGTATAATGGTACTCACTAATAGTGAGAGGCACCTAACCTCCTATGCACCAAAAGAAGTGATTTGTAGCTATCCACCAAACACTTGAAAGTATGTTGGACACACTACATGATCCTCGACATATCTCTAAGAGTAGACAAGTTGACTCTCCGCTGCAACACCATGGGGGACATCAGGGAATTGGGGAAAATCCTCCCCTCTATTGGAGAAGCCAATGATAAAATATATGTCCTTCTCATAGGCCCTATACCATGTGTTAGGACTGACATAGAAATACTATTGGTGGACATCCCATCAATGGATTAGTTGTGCCAACAACCCAGAGTGCTCCTTCAGGGATGTAGTATCCTCATAGTACTTAAGGAGGCCTACATTCCTTAAGAGCACCTGGATCGTTATGGTAATAGGGTGAGGGTATAAATATCTCTTTCTCACGGGCCTCCCATAGTTGAACCACATTGTATTGGTCTGTCATTTGCTCCTATTGTTGTTGTTTCTCTCTTTATTGATGTCTCTACTACATGATTGACATATAAAATACATTAGCCTCATACATAAGACATAATTTTTTTTATTAAATTAAAATTTTATTTATAAATATGGATGTATAACTTTCAATTAAAAAAAAAAAAAATCATCCTTGGTGCACCAAAACACATTGGGAAGTAACTTTCACCAAATGCACACCCGGATGTGGGTGCATTAATAACGTGTTAATGGCATTGCTTGCGACTTGGGCAGCTGTCATTCTACTGAGCTGGCTAGGGCAGTTTGTGGTATGTGATCTACAGGCATTTATGGATCATTGGGCTCGAGGTTTGCAGGTAAGGGATTTTATTATGGCGTGCCCTAATCACGGTTCTTTTGCTCCGAGTTCTTTAGGTATTGGCATTTTGGTTCTCCTCTGTTGGTTATGCTCTTAGTGCCCCTGCGCAACTCAGGGAAGTTGGAAGCCCCCCTGGCTTCATAACCGGTCTCATTCTGCCTGCTTCTGGTATATGGTTCTGATTTTCTCCACCGGTGTCCGGTGTACTGAGTTGGTCTTCTCCGCCTGCGTCCGGTATACTGAATTCGTCTTGCCCATCTGTCTAGGGTGTATCAATTTGGTCTTTTCTGTAAGTGTCTGGTTTGTGCATTGGGTTTATTCTGTCTGTGCCAGGTTTTTTCTTTTGGTCTATTCCAGCTATTGCGAGCTTTGCATTGGGGTCTACTGTACAGAGGTCTGGTCCTTGAATTGGGTTCAATTAGCCTGTGTCTGGCCGCTTTACTCCCACCTTCAGTCTCCCTGCTCATTCAATCTGCTGATTCATTCTGTAATGGCCTGACGTCACAGCATCCCCAGGTGTGGTAGTAATTCAGGCTCTTGTGGAGGTTCTCAGGGTCGTGGTGGCTCTGCCCCTGAACGCATAACTCCGTTAGCCTCTGCCTCTCCATCCTCTCCGCCCTCTGACCATTCTAGACCCACCCTGAACAGCTCCTTTTAAACGACCCGGTTCAAGTTCAGAAGTAGACTCAATAAGCCTCTCATCTTCTACCACTATAACTGTTATCTTCTCGGAGGAGGAAGATGAGCTTCCAAGCTCGGATGAAACCTCCAGGACACCGTCTCAATCTCAAAATTCAAGTGATTTTTAGGGTGAATTGGCTAGATTCGTCCTTAATGACTTTGCCGTGCTGCACGAGGAGGGCCATCAGGAAGACATTCACCCCCAGCCAGCTTCACCTCAAGAGCAAATTACTGCTTGTGAACCTGCGCGCCTCTCTGGAAGTGTTCTGAATCTTGTTCTTCCTCCAGGTGTGAGTATGATGGAAGCTGAAGACAATGTGATGGTAACCTGGGTTAGCTCCCCCACCCAGGAAAACGAGAACGTGATAGGCTCTCCTCCGCAGGTTTAATCACTCCTGGCTCCAGCGTCATGACAATAAGTTATCTTCTGATTTCAGGTATTTGTGTGAAGGTCCCATTGTGCATGGCTTCCTTTCAATCAGCATGCATTACTACAGTCTCCAGGACATAATTTTGGTTTCCAATCTTTTTGTAATGGCGATTGTAAAGGACAACATTTTTGTAAATGATCAGCTTCCTCTGAAGCTTCGATCTCACATATCTTAGTTTAGTTTTGGGTCTCTCAAGCTTACCATATTTCTCACTTCTATGATTCCCATTTTTGTAAAAGGAAGGCAGTGTGCTACCCGCAACAGTGTTTTTGGTAGAGGGCGGGCTACAGTCCCCTCAGAGGTTCAAACCTCTTTGTAAATATTTTTTCCTTTTATCTTTTAATAGAATAGTCTTTATACAAAAAAAGAAAAAGAAAAAAAGTTTCACCAAATGCACCACCACAAAAATTATAACTTTTCCTAGTGCATTTTAATTTACCAAATGCACCAAAAAGGCTACGGTGCATTACATTAACAAACTGATTTTTGATGCACCCTGTAAATTTACAAGGTGCACCGTTATCAGTGCGAGCCGAACTTGTCAAATGCACCGTGAAGGGAATTTTTTTTCAAAACAATGGGTTTTTAACCTAATTTTGAATTCTACTCTGCTCAAAAAAATAAATTAGAGAGAAGCATAGACATTACTTGGACATTTTCCATGTAAATGAAACAAACAAATTTCACCACCGTTTCAAAAAAATTGAAAGCCACACACTGAGTACTGTATGAAAGAATTACAATAAAGGGAAGCACTGATAGTAGGGCGCTTAACAGAGGTAAGTGTAGCACCGATGCTTGAGAGCTCTACAACACTGCAAATGGTAAAAATTATTTTTACTTGTCGGTATTTTTTTTTTACTTAACCTTGTTCCGGTGCGCTCTCATAACAACATGGGTGCATATGATTTACTAAGTGCACCACTTTTATTTTTTAATTAAAAACCCTATAGCAGTGTGCCTTGGTAATTATACACCAAAATGTTTAAGTAAATTAATCACACTAGCGCATCATGGGAATATAACACCGAAGATGGTGAAAATGAATTTTACAACTGCCATTTTTTAAATTTAACCTTTGTCTCAGGCTATCGAGCAGTATAAGCACCAATGTGCCTTATACAGGTAGTTCACCATTGGTTTTATTTGTATAAAAAACCTCTACAATAGTGCATCATTGTTTGTTAAGCATCGGGGCTTTCGGATAAATTAACGATATTGGTGTGTATCTTATAATAAGTGCACCATTGTTTTTAAATTAAAATAACCCACCACAGTGCGCCATATTATTTATGCACCAGGGTGTTCATGTACTAGTAGAGCACTGCAACATCATTAGCATATAGCACTGGATTGGGAAAAATGGATTATATGATCTACATTTTTTTGAAATTTAACCATTTCTTGGTGCTATTGAGTAGTATATGCATCGATGCACATTATGTACTTAATGCATCATTTTTTATTATTATTATAAGAAATAATGTATAAAGAAATTTTTCAGAAGAAGTCACATTGAAGATTTTGGTCGACGTGTTTCGAACTAACAAGTGTGATTCATCATCAGGACATGATGAAGAAGCAGATCTAGGAAGAGGGTTAAATAGGGAGATAGGTCAACCTAACAACTAGAGGAAAACGACTATGTTTGACCTCGGAGAAGAAGGGGAAATGTTTAATAATATCTAAATAAATTTTGATTAATTATTTTATTTGTTTATTATATTTCATTCCATATATATATATATATATATATATATTATTATAATTATAACAGCTATATTTTAATTAGAGTTTTAATAAAATGTAATTATTTTTTATTTATATCTATATATTAATATATATAAATAACCAAAGATTAAAACTAATAGATAATATTCATATATAAATATTTTTTATATTAAAAAAAACCTAATATTCATATAAAATTATTTTTCAACTGGTTTAAATCTGAACAACAGCTAGGATCTTTTTATTATATTTTTTATTTTACATCATCAATAGAAGAGTAATTATAAAGATTAAATATATAATATTAATAATAATATTATTGATAATATTATAAATATATATTTATATTATTTATATATAATATTTTAAATATTATAATATTAATGAATATATAATAATAGCAAAAAAAAATGGGCTTAGATAAAAACAGAGAAAACTAAGAAGAGAGGGCGGGAATCAATCAGCTACTAATTTTCCAACCGTCATCCCTATTCATATTACTAGAAGACCTTTCAATTTCAATGGCTTCCCTAAACTTACCATGATGGAAATGAGGAATCTTTGCGATAACCCTAACCTCCTCAATGCATATATGATGTTTGGTCTTCTCTACATGAATAGGGAAGCCATCGAAATTGAAAGGTCTTCCAGTAATATGAATAGGAATGACGCCTGGAAAATTAGTAGTTGTTGGATTCCCGCCCTCTCTTCTTAGTTTTCTCCATCTTTATCTAGGCCATTTTATTTTATTTTTGCCATTTTTACATATCCATTAATATTATATATTTAAATATTATAACATAAAATAATATAAATATTATTTATTAGTATTATCAATAATATTATTATTAATATTTATACATTTAATCTTTATGATTTGTCTTCTATTGATGTATATATAAAATATAATAAAAAGACCTAATTAGATATACTTGTTGTTCCTAATTTAACAAGTTGAAAAATTAATAATATATGAATATTAATTGTTTTTTATGTATATCAATAATATTAATTATTAGTATTTTGATAGGATTAGTTTTTCATCATAATTATTAATAATATAAAATTATTTATATATATTTTATATATATGAATATATATATATCATTTTTTAATCTTTGGTTATTTATATATATTATATAGAGATATAATAAAAGATTAAATTTTATTAAAACTCTAATCAAATATAGTCATTAAGAGGTTTATATATATATATATATTATATATTATTATATATATATTACGGAATAGAAATATAATAAACAAATAAAAAATTAAATAAAATTTTATTTAAATATTATTAAACATTTCTCTTTTCTCTCCCCGAGTCAAACATAGTCGTTTTCCTCTAGTTGTTAGGTTGACTTGTCTCCCTATTTAACCCTCTTCCTGGATCTGCTTCTTCATCATGTCCTGATGATGAACCACACTTGTTGGTTCGAAACGCGTCGACCAAAATCTTCAATGTGACTTCTTCCAAAAAATTTCTTTATACATTATGATATGGATCATAGAAGCTTGAATTTGAATATAAGAAATAAGTCTACCATAATGCACCATATGCTTTTAAGCATAGGTGCATATAGGTATGGTAGCTCATTGGTGTGTTAGTTTATTATAGACACACCATTAAAAAACATCCACTAAAATATCTACCTGCCCAACTCTGCTAGTGAATTCCACTAAAACATATTTTTTGGCTATTTTTATAGGGACTTCTGCAAAAACCTCTCTATAGGCCTTTTTCCTTGTAGTGACACTTCCTTTTATGACACAATCAACCCTTTAAAAATCGCAGGATTTATCCAAATCACACCAATGCAATAAGGGACAATTTTGACTGTCATTTTGGGCTATTCATAGATAAATATTGTTTATATCCAATCAGACCACAGAACATGGCTTAGAGAAAAGATAAAAGAGACACTATGTGGAGAAAATCCTTGGATCAGGCCACTTATAGACATGGCACTGAGAATATAAATTGTGCTAGTCTAGTTTTCATAACAAACAAAAAACAAAAACTAGATGATATGAATGTGCAACTCATGGTACTTAATTTGAAGATGCAATATTATGTGTTATCCATAGTTCAACTTCAATATGATAATCTCTCCCTTTGAGATAAGATCTCCAAGCAATATGATGAATTAGATTCCCTTTGAAGCATGGGAGCTTCACTCAATGAACCTCTGACATACCACATATGTTCATGGCATACTAAACAATACCCATAATTTGACTATATATTGAAAAATATCTCTAAAAATTACATTATTTAACCCTCTACCAATACGAACCCAATATACCTTCCCACTTAAAAAAAATCCTACTTTCACTAGATATTGTAGGTATCCATTTTTTATTAAAAAAATTTATACCCATTTTTATTTTTCTTTAACTTTGAGCTTTTTATACCCTCCAATATAAAAACCCTTTACCCCCTGTTATTGCTCAATATATTATGCCATTTTTTCTTCAATATATATCCCCCAATATGAATGAGTGTGGTATGATATTGCTCCCCAGTGAAGCCCCCATGCTTTGAAGTCAATTAGAAATTCTTCAAGACCAAATTAACCACTTGAAAATGCATACCTTGGAGGCTGAAGAGCTTGGTTGTTCCTATAAAGATCAGAGGTTGGACCTTAATAAGCTATCCATAGGATAGTGTTTTATTACTAATGGCTCATCCTACCCTATAAATATTGTTTCCTGGAAGTTCAATTTTGTATATTTCTACCAAAACAATAGACAAATTGATATAGTATGGTCTTAGTTTAGCACTCTATTAGTAGCAATTAGACATTTTAATTTCTAGCAAGCAAACAGAATATTGGTAATTTTCCACGTAATAGTTGTGTCCGGAGATTAATTTTAATAAAAATTTAACAAATATTTTGAAAAAAATAATAATAATATATTCATAATAAATATTTTTTTATTTATTTATGTAATTAAATTTTAAAAATTATATTTTGTATAATGGATTTTATGTGCAAGAAGGCGTATTTTTAATAATTAAATTTTAAGTTATTATTTTTTTAAACATTTTTTAAACAACATATATATGGTGGTCATTTATAAAATTTTTAGTTTGTTTATATATATATATATATATATAGAAAGAATAATATGTTGAGTGGTAGTTAGTGTTTTAATTCTCCCTCCACCTAAGTTTTATTCTTTAGAGACATGTCAGTCAATGTGGTGAAAATTTGCACAAGTTGAAAATTCCGATGAATAATTACCTAGAACAGTCCACCAAAATTATTGATTCACCAATTACCATAAAGAAAATTATATTTCCTAATATTAGGATCACAAACCACTGAGAGAAGTGATGGGGTCTAAAGACATTGTTGCTTCAAATCCTAATGGTCACTAGTACTAATTAATAGAGAGTTTTTCGACCTTTAAATAGGATTTGTTAGAGATGAATACCATGGGAAAAACCATGGGTTGTCATAAAACAAGAGCCTTAAAGCCACTCGTAACTTGACCAAGTCAAGTTTACTTGAGCCACCTTAACAATTCCCCCCCTACCCTAAATTAGATTAACCTAGTTCCAATCACTTTCTATTAAAGTCCATATAAAAAAGTTTCCATCTACCAGATTACATGGGTAACTAGCCACTATATCCACCATTTATCTAGGACATCTTTTCACGTACATGGTTCATCAATCATCTCATATGATATCTCACATTCAACCCCTCAAGCTAGGATACTATCCAAGTGGTAAATTCCATAACTTGTTGACTCCATGTGCCACTGCACTACATGTATGCTTATTCAAAGTATTAATACCTTATAATAATGTGTTTTCCTATGCAACATGTATTCCTAAACAATAGGTCTTACAACTTCTTAGAAAAATACACATGCCTTGGACCAAAACCCTTAGGGTTTTCACACATCACATGATGGATCCTTCACTAAACTTTAGCACCATTGACTCCATCTTCATTCTTTCTGTTATCCATACCACCTCTCTCTCTCACTATATATTTTCCAATGCGTACCTTGACCTACCTTATCAATATTATATTATATGTACGCACTTAATTGATGTGATATCTTATCAACATAGTGCATGCCCATGACTCAACCATCATGCAACTCGACCTTCTTCTATTTTTCATTTTCAATAGCACTCTAACTTGAAATCTCCTCATAACAGCGGGCTCTTACTCCCTCATGCACCATAAAAACTTCAAACTATATTGATATCTAGCCATAAACAACACTTGGCTACATGCCCACTCACACCTCATTCTTATGGTTTTCTTTCCAATGGGGTTATTACGGAAATCCGTGTGGAAACAACCTTTGTATTCATACGTAAGAGCACTTCGATGTACTCTTTACTCTAGCATGCACATTAATAGCCTTTATAGAAACCAAAAACATCCATGCATATCAATGGACCAGTTTCGTTAGAGAGTTTAGGTCGAACCCATGCTTGAATGCAACTAAAACATTTGGCACAAAAATCTCTATGCAACCAACTATGTTTCTTTCAAAATTTTTTTGGATATGAGTGTGGTTTCAACATTTCTTTGTGGTTATCCCAATGATCGTGATGGTCACAGGGATCTTTCAATGGGAAATTATGATTTTTTTTTGTTTCCCACGATAGTAAGATCTTTGTTAAATTAGTGGGTGCTTTGCAAGAAAAAAATGATTCTACATATTTTATAACTATGAACATTGTGCATGCTTGCATTATGTTCCAAGCATCATCCCCATTTCCTTCATTATATAGGCCCTTTGGATGCCTCGATCTGTAATATTTTCTATACTTACTTTTGTTGGATTTAGAGACGTCTAATTACAATAATTAGGTTGGACATGCGTGCATTATGATTATGATATCAAATATTGTCAGCAAGATTACATTTATGTAATGATTAAATATGCCAAATAATGTGATTAATTAAGTTATGGCATTAAACGTATTTAAATAAGGATTTGGATACAAATACATATAGAATAATGTTAATCAATTATAATTGTTAATGGACTGATTATAATTGATTGAAATAATAGCAGTAATAAATTTCTTGACAACCGAAATTTGGCTGTCAAGAAATCTGGACAGCTGAAATTTAGCTGTCAATTGACAGCCAAATTTCGGCTGCCCTAGGATTGGGGCTGAAATTTAGCTGTCAATTGACAGCCAAATTTCGGCTGCCATAGGATTGGGATTGCTATAAAAGGGCTGAGTCTCCAAGGCTTGCAATCAACTCAGAAAAATTAGTCTGCTCCATTGAAGACTTGATACTCTATCAAGGATTGCCAGAGAAAAGGATTGCAAGCTCTTGGAAGGATTCAAGAGCCAACAACTCAAGTCAAGACCAGGAGCTTTAGAAGATGGAAAGTAAGTTCCGTTGTGCATTATTTTCAATTTCTTACAAAGGAGTAGATCTTGGTTAGGGTTTAAAGTAATTAGGAAAACCCATAAATTAAATCCTACAGTTGCGACTCAAAACCCTCAACCACCCATCCGTCAAGAATAATGTTTGAAGGAAAATTGTGTGGAAAGTTGGAAACTACCCATAAATTCCGAAGTGTTGAAAAACTGTGTTTATGGTGAGATTAGCCAGGTTTGTGTTAAAAAATTACCATACTACACGCAAAGTTATAGTAGATGTTTCGGCCACTACCAAGTATTATTAGAAGTTGATCAAAGGTGGTTTAGAGTACTCAATCTAAAACCTCTTGCGCCCAAGAGATCGAGTTGCCTTAAATATTTCATCTAATCGTAATTCTATGTATGTTTCCTCTCAATGATTTGAATGGCATATAAAATGACGAGCAATGGTTTCATGGTTTTGGTAATCTCCAACACCCTCCAATCCTGACTACAATATTAGATAACCACGCAGAAGCTACTGTGCAGTTTTTGATATGTTTGATAGGTTCTCAGTATGAGAGTTTTCAACGACATCTATGTTGTACCTTCGAGGCGGGTTAACCCGCCATTAAATTTGCCAATATTTGATACAACGATAACTCCCATTGAAGATATAATCAATATCAGAGGCAAGGGTTCGATTTTCTCGAAGGCGCCAAAGAAAGCTGGTTAGAAGATGCTCTCGAATTTTAATTTTTTTTTTGCAGGGGTTTTTCCATAACGATTTAGCAGGGCAGAGGATAGAATTGTGACCCTATAGCAATTACGATTCTCAAGGTTATTTTACTATAGCCACACAATCTGAATTAATGTCAGTCTATTGTACAAGACACAAGTATATTTGTTATCCACGGGCTACTAAACTATGAACTCAATTTCCTGAGTATACTTTGATTTGTGAATTATGCTTATTTTGAATCTGAAGCTCCAAGGAAATATATGCAAGCATATATATTACCTTCGTATACAGCCTGTTTCCCAGGCTTAAGGACCAGAAATTTGGAAATCCAGATTATTGGAGAGGATTGGGGAAACACAAAATACCACCATCAATGACAAACTCTATTACCCTTTCACTAGTTCAATCACCTACTCTATAAAAGGGCAGGTTAAAGGGTTCAGGGTTCTTACTTGTTCAAATTTATTTGTTATTCACGGGCTACTAAACTATGAACTCAATTTCCTTAGTATACTTTAATTTGTGAATTATACTTTCTTTGAATCTGAAGCTTCAAGGAAATACATGCAAGCATATGTATTACCTTCCAATACAGCCTCTTTCCCAGGCTTAAGGACCATAAATTCAGAAATCTGGATTATTGGAGAGGATTGGGGAAATCCCAAATCCCACCATGAATGACGAACTCTGTTACCCTTTCACCAGTTCAATCACCTACTGTATATAAGGCCAGGTTAAAGGGTTGAGGGTTGAGGGAGACGAGTGTTCAACTCTATAGCGCACTGTACTAGCAACGCAAAGCTTCACTTAGGCCAATACCTCTCTTTCTAACTGATGTGCCCGGGACAAGATTCTACGGGTACAAGTCATAAAATATTTTTTCTCATCTACTTTCAGATTTCATTATGTAATTTGGTCAGTTGCATCTATATAGTTAAGACAATTTCTGATAGAAGAAAAAAGAGTAACTAGTATATGAACAAATCAATTCTAAAATCAAAACCACATGCCATGGATTCAAGCACAACTAGCTCCACATGCCATGGATTCAAGCACAACTAGCTTGTCCTGGGGCCTTGCTTGAGGATTTTATCAATTAATAAATGATAAGCAATACAGTGGTTTCCTTGCAGCGTGAGATTTTATGTAATATGAAAATAACTAGATGAATTATTATTCACAGAGAAATCAAATCGATAAACACCACACTGCATAGTACCTTCCAAATATGGCTCTGTATTAGTATTCTTACTATTCAGTAGGCGCTTTGCATCGAATGCCCTGCCCTGGATGTTGGAATCAAGAAATTAAAAACATGCCGGCAAAGAAATGTTCGTCTAAAAACACCTAAAAATAACAAATGAATTACTGAAAAAGAAACCATAAATTCTAATTAGTTCATATTAATATGAAGAAACTAAAGCGCAAATCTGTCTTACCTTATCCATCCATTCAAGAAAGGAATGAGCTAATTCATCTATCCATTCAATAGAGAAACAAGCGAATGTGTTTCACTTAAATACCTCTGTTTCAGAAATGTTTTCCTCTCCATTCTGCACTGGCTCTCACCCTAGGTGGTTAATATCAGAAATCTCGATCATCAAGATTCTCGAAATTTGAAATATGATGTGGCAGGTTCCATAATGATTACTAGGCACCATCACTGACTTTTTGAAAAAGCTAGCAGGGAATGCTTCATGCACAAATTAGAAAACACAACTCCAAAGGAAACTATTCTTTTTGAAATGGGAGCAACTCCGAAACTATTGTTTCTGAAATGGGAGCAAGTCGAAAACTATAGTTTCTAAAATAGGATTTAACATTCACAAGTTAAACTATTATAATTTTAATTCTTTTTTTTACTCATAAAATTTTCTGCTTACTTCTATGACGTGCCAAAGGTCCTTTGAAGGGCTCTGACTTGATCAAATTTGATCATTGGTGTTGAGGCATCTCGTTGAAAAGTCGCTGGCCATTGCTGACTCTGTGAACTTGTTGTGGAAACATGTAAGACAAAAGAAACCTATGGGAGAGTGTCTGTAGAAATAATATGAGATCTTTGCTGTAAGACAAAAGAAACCTATGGGAGAGTGTCTGTAGAAATAATATGAGATCTTTGCTGCCAACTTTTTTAGGATGATAGTTTAAGGTTAGCCAACTTTATCAGTGAGATGGGATAAATGACACCAAATGTCAAATAAGAGATCTAATTTTTTATCTATTAACAAATTATTTTTTTCAATTATAATATAAAATTTTTATTTATTTTTAAATCTGAATATTATAATTTATACTCATTGTTATTAAATTAATAATGGTAACTTCAAGATTTTAAGGTGTGTTATAGGTAGAACACAGGTGGGAATTTTGCAGAATCAATTCAAACACCAAAACTCCAAAGGGCCGGTTTAGATATATTCACTTAGCTTAAATCCATTCATTTTTTAGAGTTTACCAAGTTTTCATCACCTTACCTCCATTTACATTTTCTAGCAAATAATTATATATATATTATATTATATATATATATATACGAGTTTTATTTTAATTTTTTCCAATTTTTAGTTTTTTAGCATTAATTTGATAGATCTAATCCATATTAAGTTCTTCTTATTATTATTTTTAAATACTACACTAGTTATCTCATGCCACATGTTACATATTAGGGTTAGATGCATATAATTATACATGCTCCTCATACTAGATTGTGTAACATTGCACTTTACTTCCTTTAGTGCAATGAAACATTAATGAACAAAAATGTTTGCTAGTAAAAAAATTTGATTCCTTCAAAGTATAAAGACCTGATTTAAATTCCCTCCACTTTAATACAAACATAATTGGGAATTTTATAGTGATGTTTATGGGTCCTATATTTCTTACCATTACTATTTATTTCATATTTGTAAATATGATATTATCATTACAATAATATATTCTTATTGATGGTATTTTATTCCAAATTAATATATTATACTCTTATTCCTATTTAAATAGCATAGTTATGGTAAACTTTTATGGAGAAGTGCCATGTAAAGATATTGATAGTGGTAGAGGAAGTTGGACTATGTAAATTCTATTTCTCTTATGCTTACATGATTATATTTTATTATTAAATTTATTTCTCATACTTGGTATATTTTTAGTCTCTACAACAAGAATTTTGTTCCTGTTATGTAGGAAGTTGTTGAATCTTAGTTGGTTTGAGATATTCTCTCCAATCATAGTTAGCTTTCTAGTTTGGTATGAGGTTGAGATATTTTTTTCAATTGAAGGATTGTGTGTCCAAGGTAGTTTCCCTATCTTAGCTCTCTACAATTTTTTATTTGTGCAATAGCGTTTACTCTCCCATATTAACATGGTATGGGAACAAGGATGGATCTGACTTTTTTTGTGAAGAGTCTAGGAACATGGGAGAGTAGGATAGATAATTTTGAGTTTTAGAGTCTATTGGTTATGCATTATTCTATGAAATCCATCGTGTTTTAAAGATAACACACAATTTTGTAGACATGTCTATCAATTTTGTGATTGACGTCATCAATGTGGTTTGGGTTTGACTATTAAGGACTAGAAAGATTTAGAGACACAAATAACTCGCACCAGAGAAGGGTGATGTTACTGCTACTATCATTAAAGGCATCGTTGGATCCATCTCATGGATGTAAATATTTGAAGTTTATGTTGCATAAGTATTCCTAGAGGAGTTGTTGGAGATGAGAATAGATGTTGGAGGGATGAATAGAGGAGCTAAAACTATTGTGGTTGTGAATTGGGCTATGTGAGCCATACACAACACAAAGGAGTTACCTCCCTATAGAAATAATCTCTTCATGTGAAATTAGTTTGTGCTAAACATTGATTGCCTTACATTGTGTTCATGTATTAAGAGGTAACAAAAGCTTCAACAAAGGTGTGTGGTCTACTAAAACACACAAAGTCTTTGCTTTTTTCACTTTTTCACCTCAAATTCAGACTACTCTTTTTGTATTTGAAGGTACGTTCAAAGAGGGAATAAAAACTAGTTTAGATTGAAGGAAAGAAGTTACATTGTGAAAATTTATTGGAGTGCTCTAGCACAAAATTGGTCCCTACACACACATATTCCATGCCACAAATAATACTACATAGAAGTGACATAAATTGTTAAGGAAGTAGAAATACTTCCCCATCCCCTAAGCTAGAGGAAATAAAAGTCTAGAAGGCATGGTAGGGGGCAATGATCCAAATGTAGAAAGAATTCCATGTGTGGATGCTCACGATAAACAAAATAATTTGTGTGGATCTTCGATGCTGCCATTGACATTGAGCCATGGAAGCAACTCCTCCTCTTGCTCCACTACATATTAATGGAACTTTTTCATATTTTCTTGAGAAAATGCTTAATTTGTGTAGTTTCTAGAGATAGTGTAATGGAATCCTATATAGATAGTGATTGTACCCTCTTTGTTGAAAGTGAGATTCCTTCTTCAAGTCAGTGCTATCACACCTCTTAGTGGCAGTCAATTCAATCTTGACTCCTAGTTCTCAACATGCACTAAGCTTACTCACAAATATTAACCATAATCACATGTCTTCTCTCCCTATATAAAGAGTTGAGTCGAAATCTCATTTTGACATTCATATTTCGCTTTTGAGCTTTGTGAACTTTTGGAGCACAAGGAGTATTGTCTCTCTCATGGTTGTAAATGCCCCATCTTTCAAGTGAGATTCTCAACTATTGCTTTTTCTTTTGCAAGTGTCGATTTTTCTTTCTTTTTCTCTTACATGTGTTGTTTTCGTTTCCTCTATCTTTTGCATGTGTCACGTTTTGTGGATCTCTGTCCTTCATGTGTTGCTTGTGTTTATTTTTTATTTTGCATGCGTCACTTTCACTTATTTTCACACATCCTAAGAGCACCTTGGCACACCTTCCAAAGGTAGCTCCAACACAGTCTCTTGCATTATTTGATCCCATTTATTATTAGAACATGAGATTGACACATTATCATGGCATAGCACACATTTTGGTTACAGTTGAAACTTCTATCGTGAAGATATATTTTAAATTTTGCACTTGGGGATGAGTGCCATTTTAATGTATACATGTTGGTTTTAGGTATTATGTATTTTATTTTCATGTGCATGGGTGTATGTCTGTGCATTGTCATTATTTAAGACCTATTATGTGCTCTCACTCTCTTGTCTCATTGATCTGAGCACACTTAGTCAATTTTCAAGCTCTTCCCTATCCTCACCTCTTATGCAAGTCATGAGCGCACTCAACTTCTAGCCAAGTGATGAGTGCACTACACATTCCTCAGCCTTAGTGATGAGATCTTTACCTCGTGTGCCTGTGCACTATGCCCCTCTTGAGGAAAACCTCCTTCATTGCACATTGAGCAATCTCAGAGCACAATCACTCAACCTTGTTTCTTACACTTTCAATTTCATAAGGTTGGAAAAACCTTGCCTTGAATTATGCACTATGCATTCTCAATCGATAGTAAGGCCATCTCTAGACCTTTACAATGCTCAAGTATGTAGTTCCTAAAGCCTATTCCTCAACCACTATGCATTGTGTTGTTATAGTGCCCAAGCTTGCCACTCTTGTCTGCTGAACTTGCCATATGCGCAATGCCTTGACCACCCTTTCCTTCACTGGGAACTCCACACTTTCAGTGACGAGTAGGGCCATCCTTTAGCCCTTGAAGTGCTTAAATGTGCAACACCTAGACTCTTATCAAGCACTACACTTTGTTCATTCTCAGTAAGAAAGCTTGTCATCTCTTCCTCTAGGACCTACACAATGCACACAAGCATTCCTCCTCTTCCCTTAACACTGCGCACTCCTAGTGCCCTGTCCTTCACTTCCTGTCTCCTAGGCCTGCACTCTGCACCCAAGAAGGCCTCTCCCTTAAGCCCTATGCATTTTCCCATCATATTCAACCTCGCATGAACAAACAAAGATAGAATAGGTGATTTTGGTACTTATATTGTCTTATCATGAATGAACTTCATTTCCAGATGCTATCACCCTAACATGGAAAAATGATGCTCAAGGAGGTCATCAAGAAGAGGTTACAAGGACACTTATGGACATAAGACATAAATATTCTATCATGTAGGAATAAAGGAATCTTAAAATATAGATAGATGGAAACTCATGTTGACCTAAAAGGTTCCAATATTTATCCATACCCTTTGGAGGGTGAAGTTAAAGTATGAGTCAGATCTATCGTGAAGAACTGAAGACATAACAACAATTATAGGAACTTGGAGCTAATACATTACAATGAAGTCTTATGTCACATTCACCAAATTTTGGCTTCTCAAAGTGTCATGAGGAAAGTCTTATGTTGTCCATGTATTTTGCCACAATTTGTGGAATGAAATTTTGTATTTCCGAAAAAAGAGAAAATGTAAAATGTCTGGAAGCCCAAGGGTCACATAATCCAAGTGGATATTGATGGACACTCGCTTATTCCACTTAGACCTCTAGTTTGTTTCATCTGTTTCGTTGCTTTTTTCGGCATTTACTATTTTTAGTAATTTTATGGGTTCTCAACTTCCGAAGAAGTCTTGACCCCCTAAACGGAATTGTTTTGAGGTCCACAGCAGGCCCATTGCTCTTGTCACAAATCCTATAGTACTAGGAGAGATATTTCCAACAAAGTACCGTACACCGCAAATAAAGATAATATGACTAGGTTACAACCCCAGGAATTTGGCTACCCAACTAACCCCAATGAGGCCCACAAGCTCTTGGCATTCCATCGCTTGGAGTTACGAATTTCCCTTGTTTTTTAGTAATAAATAGGCCCTTGAGCCTCATTGTAACATGGTTCATAGGAATGTAGCCTCCATATCTCTTCTCATAGATAAGCTACCATTGCCCGAGATAGTTTATTTTTATTTTTGTATGTAAGCATATATTGGTTCTTTGATATTAATGAAATGAAGTTTTATTTCTGTTGCATCTTTGTGTATATGGATATTTTTGTATTTTTTTGTGTTCTTGCATAAGTCGAGATCATTGGTATCAAAGTGGTCTTCTCTTTCTCTTATATTCCTTACATATCCCCAACAAGGTCATGGTATAAGGAGTTAGGGCTCGAATTGGTTGAAACTTTGCAAGACTAGCCTCGCAAAACCCGAGGAAATCCCATGGAAGAAGAAAAGAAAGGAAAGGGGGAAGGAGATTCAAAATATTTCTCAAGGAAGCCCTCGAGCAACAGATGAATGAGATAATGGATAAATTTTCCCAGATCCTTCGACAGCTACCCATATGCAATGCATCTTTATCTCGGAGTAGCTCTAGAGGTGCCACTCCCTTTAAGGTACAAGTTAAGTTTGATATTCCCATATTTGAGGGCCAGATAGAGGAAAACGTTGTAGATAAATGCTACCACAACCTTCATGAGATTGATGGATGAAACCTTGTGACCCTTCACGAATGCATTTGTGGTGGTGTATTTAGATGACATCTTGGTCTTCAGCCAGAGTAGGGAAGACCACCTCCACCATATTCTAAAATTCCTTCAAACCTTGCAACAACAGAAATTGTGTGCCAATTTGGATAAATGCACTTTTGGCATGACCTATGTTAAATATCTAGGGTATATAATTGATAAGAAGGGTGTGCGTGTGGACCCAGCCAAGATACAAGTGATTTGTGATTTGCCAACGCCAACCACTCTAATAGAGCTCCATAGCTTTCTGCGTCTTGCCAATTTGTACCTCAGGTTCATGTTGGGGTTCTCTCATATCACTTCGCCTTCAATTCAAGTCACCTAGGGCAGAGAAAAAGCACAATTTTTTTGGTCTGAAACCCAACAGAAGGTGTTTTACAAGTTGAAGCATCAGCTCTTCTTTGCACCAATGCTCACATTACCAGACCTGCAACAAACATTTGAGATTGAGAGAGATGCCTCCAACTATGCTATTGGTGTAGTTCTTACTCAGCATGGGCATCCAATGGCTTACCAGAGTGAGACATTTTTAGGCATACTACTAAAGTATTCTACCTATGAAAAAGAAGTGTATTCCATTGTGGAGGCCTATCATCAATGGAATAATTACATTCTGGGGAAGGAAACAATCATCCACACACACCACAAGCCCCTACAATTCATATAGACAAAAGGGAATTTGCAAAATGATCACCATCAAAAATGGTCCACATACGTGCAATAGTTCCATTTGAACATTAAGTAAAGAAGAGTAGCACCAATAATGTTGCAGATTGCCTTAGCCGACCAATAATCTTGGCACTGATCATTGTGCTCAACTCCAGTGGGAATGATCTTTCGTGGTGGCCACATCTTTACAAGAGTGATCCAGAATTTGGTAGCACATACCAGACACTCCTGGAAGGTAAGTAAGTTCCAAATTTTCACCTCGAGGATGCACTGTTATACCATGGGACACATTTTTGTTCCTTTAATATTACATGCCAAGATTATTTGGGAGGTGCACTATGGTCGAGCCACTGGACATTTTGGAGTAATGAAAATAATGGCAGTACTGCAAAAATATTTTTATTGGCCGAAGCGTCGTCAGGATGTTTAGAAGTGCATTCGATCCTGCACCACCTGTGCCATTACCAAACCAACCATCAAGAAGCAAGGCCTATATACTCCTCTACCTACTCCTAGTTGACCTTGGTAATCCATCTCCAAGGATTACATGTTAGGCCTTCCTTCCACTAAACACGAAAATGACTATCTCTCTGAGTACTACATGATTTGTACTTACGACCTTGGGAAGTTCGCGGCCCAACTAACCCCGACGTGGCCTACAAACTCTTGGTGTTCCATCTCCTAGGGTTACGTTTTTGGTTTCTTGAGGTTTTCCCTTGTTGTTAAATAATGGATAGGCCCTTCAGACTCATTGTAACATGCTTCATAGGCATGTAGCCATCGCGTCTCTTGATAAGATACCATCGCTCGAGCTAGTTTATTTTTATTTCTAAATGTAAGAATATTTTGGTTCTTTGATATTAATGAAATGAAGTTTTATTTTTGCTACATCTCTGTGTATATGGGTATCTTTTTATTTTGTTGTGTTCCTGCATAAGTCTAGATCATCACACATGGAATGTGGAAAGTCACTAGGAAGTCCTAGAGTCATGTAGGAACTTAAAGGTCACATAGAAGCTCAAAAGTTGTAGTATATTTGACCTACAAAAATAAAATAAAAATCTTTCCTCTTTGCCAAAGAAATAACAAGATATGAACATAGATAAAGTTCATATCTTTATTGATATCAAACCCTTGAAGTAGGGTAACACCATACAATCACTCCTTAAGGAAGGAGAACACTCCAAAACGCATATGCTTGCCAATACAATAATCCTTGAGATCTCTCGATGGGGAGTCTCTAGCCTCTATATACGCTTCATACATACAACACCATGGGTCATCACCATGTGTCTCGCAATTTCATATATCTAATACAATGGGCTTATCACATTATTGCTAAATATTTGTGGTCCATTACATGATGTGGGCTAACCACTTTATTTATTAACTATGACCCATCCCATTATTACATTATTCCCTTGGGTACCTCCCTCTGTACCCCATATATCCCCCCTAGGTGTACTACATTCCACCCCCCTTAGACATGTTGCCTCCCCAAAACATAAGAAGAACACAAATAATAAGATCTACTCAACGGAGTAGTCCACTGGTATCATGCACATGCATCTAGCCATCCCAAAGGCAGGTGATTACTTGATCTAGTTAGTGCTTCACTCGCTTGAGATGAGAGTTGATCTTGGTGGTTCCTCTATGTTGATGTTTTGTGAGTGGATTTTCACACCGCTTTATCTATCATACAGGGGTTGTTGTCCTTGTTGCTGACTTGTTTCCATTTTCTTGGTTGTTTTCTGGCTAGGTAATGTGGGTGGTGATATACTTAAGTTTTAACCATTTGTGTATCTTTCTTTAATTCACCACCTAATGGAGCCTGATTGGTATGTGGTGGCGTCTACAGTTGTTGCTTATCTTCCACTATTAGTTCAACCATGAATTCCTCATGTGATGTGTCAGTACCTGCAACATTGTTAGGCCCCTATACTACTAGTGTAACCCCTTATTGTTATTAGTACAACCCACTTATTATATTGATGTACACATGTAGTGACCATATTGTTACTATTGTGCCCCATAGAAGCCCACTATTGTTATAATTGTGCCCTTACATTATTATTGTTATGTCGGCTCTGATTATGTTATGACCCCTTAGACTCCTATATATAGAAAGGAGGTCTTTTCATTTGTATCATCGAAGAATTGTTCATTTATGTAATGTAAAGGAGGTTTCCCCCTCGAAGAGGCTAAATTCTAAGGTGTTGATCTATCTTTTCTATCTTTTCTTGAGTTGGTTTTATAACATTTGGTGTCAAAGCTTTGGATTCTAGGGTTTCGCTGCTCCAAACAGGTCATCGTGGCATTTTCGCTATAACTTTTTTTCTGTGACGTTTCAGAAGCTTAAAAAAAACCCATTTCAGAAGAAATCACATTGAATCGTGGATCTGAATTTTAGAGCTTTTCGCGCTATATTTGTGGAGATATTATCTGAGGAAGTTGGTATTTTTGTAGACTCCTAAATTACATTCCAAATAGGTGACCTGGGGAAAATAGTCATAACTTTCTCTCTGATCATTGGATTGAAATTTTGTAAGAAGGTACAGAAAGAGGATAGACTGTAGTTTCTTATATATATTTTTCAGTGCGAAAGGTTGAAACAGTGATATGTGGCACTTCATACAAGTTCACTCTTTTGGAAAGGTCTATAATCAGGTCATCTTGGCAGATTGTGCATAACGCTTTCTTGCAGAATCCAATTTGGATCAGACTGGTGGCATTGGAAAGAGGACACAGAGGGCTACTACAGGTCGCAATTTTAGAACCTAAAGATCTGAACGTATAGAGTTATAGTTGTTTCAAGATCGAGCTCATAAAATAAGAAAAAGCAAGATGAGGAAGTTTGATGGCAAGGATCCGGTAAATTGGATACTTGAGATGGAGCAATATTTTGATCTATATGGTGTACCACTGTTATAAAAGGTATGTATTTCATATTCATATTTAGAACTGGATCAATTTTTATGGTATGAAGGGCTTTGTTCTCGTAAACAACTTGTTAAGTGGTCAATTTTCATGGAGGAAATGGTAGCACATTATGAGGATACAAAGAGCAACACCTTCTTTGGAGCAACACCACAACAATTGGAAAGAGTAAAAGAGCTTTGGGACATAGTGGAAAGCAAAATTATGGAAACCAGGAAACATACCCCTCACAACTATAAAGACAGAAGTGTTGTTTCTCCTAGCCTTCCACAACCTACAAGGGTGACACCACAACAATTGGAAGAAAAAAGAGAAAAAGGGCTTTGTTACAATTGTGATAGCAAATGCACTAAAGGTCATAAGTGTGCTGAGAAGAAATTATTTTACATATAATATGAAGAGGAGGAAGAAAAGGATCAAGAAACATCAAAAGAAGAGGATATACGCCAAGACGCCACCCCAAAGAAAGAAGAAATGAATCAAACCATATCTTCTAAAGCATTGGCAAGAATTACCACTCCTCAAACTCTCAAGATAGAAGGACATATCAAGAAGAGAAAGGTGCAAGAAGTGAAAGATCACATCGAGAAAGAAGAAATGAATCCAACCATATCTTGTAATTGCCATGGGTTCCCCCCTCTCCCCGATCGTGGCGAATCTTTTTATGGAAGATTTCGAGGCCAAAGCTCTTGCCTCGGCTCGTCTCCCTCCTAAGATGTGGAAAAGGTATGTAGATGACACTAATGTCATCTGGCCCCATGGCCATGAGGAGCTGGATCGTTTCCTGGATCACCTCAACGGCCAGTCCTCAGCTATTAAGTTCACCATGGAAAAAGAGGTCAATGGCAGCCTCCCTTTCCTGGATATTCTTATTTCTAAGAAGAAGGACGGCTCTCTCTCCCATGCAGTGTTCCGTAAGAAAACGCACACAGAGAAGTATCTTCACGTTGATTCCCATCATTTCCCTGCTCAGGAGATGGGTGTTCTTAACACCCTGGCTACGCGTGCCCTCAGGAATTCGGATAATGAAAGCCTGGATAGAGAGAGATCCCACCTCCTTGATGTCTTTGTGGAAAACGGATATAGTAGGCACCTAGGTCAGAAGGCTTTCCTTACAGCTTCTAAAAATTCCTTCATTAAAAAAGAGCCTAAGGAACGCCATCCAGGTGTCCATCTTCCATATATCCAAGGGACCACTGACAAGATTGCTCGGATTCTTAGAAAGTTTGATA
>APFE030521486.1:6555-23042 GCA_000404065.3 Pinus taeda | reverse complement strand
CCTTAGACTCCTTATAGAAAGGAGGTCTTTTCATTTGTATCATCAAAGAATTGTTCATTTATGTAATGTAAAGGAGGTTGCCCCCTCAAAGAGACTGAATTCTAAGGCGTTGATCTATCTTTTCTATCTTTTCTTGAGCTGGTTTCATAACAAACATCTTCTGCTGCAACCTCCTTGGAATCTACCTATTTATTGATGGAAATATCTTGTAATGTAATTTTCTTCTTTTTATACTAGAGCTTCAGGAATTTCTTCTGCACATTAATATTGATAGTACCAACATATTCCATTTAAGGGTATCCCAAAACAAAATGAATATTAGCCATATCTAAAGCATAAAAATTAGAATGCAATACATACTTATCCATAGAAATCTCCAAACCTTTATAAACTTTCCCCTACTCATTATTAACCCATGTGTGCTCCACTTGTTTCGCTGGGATTTACAATATTTTAGCCAAATTATCATTTATAGACGCAATGATCTTCTCCTTCTAAATATATCCATGAATCTGTAATAAGGAGATACCAGTAGAAAATAACCCCTTACATGTCTCACTTCTCTGCTTTCTAGCATGAGACCATTTGTCCAAAAGGAGCTTTTCAAATTCTTCATCCTAATGTTTGGACAACTGTTTACTATCAAGTGAGAGTGACCATATGGCAACCTCATCTTTCAGCCCAGGGCATAATAAACCTCTCCAATGTTTCGAAATGGTTCTCTTAAAATATTTTAGGAATTCTTCAATAGTAAGACCATTATATTTCCCTGTAAAATAATCCTTGCTATAAACCATGAAAAGTGTTTTGAAAAAAAATCATTTACTTGGCGAAAATTTAAAATGGGCACAGTTCAGTGAATATTGCTTAGAATCCTTATTATGACATTTTTCAGAAATGGAACAGTTATTTTGCATCTTCTCGTATGATAGAAATCCAAATCTAGGCATGCGGGGATTTCAAATTTGTGTTACAATTGTTCGTCGTCACAAAAAATTCTGAAAAATAAAAAATTAATAAAAAAATAAAAAATAAAAAATAAAAAATAAAATTTGATTTTAAATCAGGCGATATCTCCCTCATCAGGACTTCCGATTCGACCAATTTTATTTTATCTTTTTTTTTATTTTTTTATTTTATTTATTTATTTATTTTTTATTTTTATCTGGGTAATGTTTCAAGAGGATCCTAGATATGCAATTATTTTCTCAAAATTACCCACAAAAACTGCAATAATTGATTGCAGATCCGCGCAACTAATTTTAAATCAGCGATATCTCCCTCGTCTAGATTCTGATTCACCCGATTTTTTTTTTTTAATTTGGATTTTTTTCACAAAGAATCCAAATATACAATTTGTTTTTTCAAATTTTGTCCCAGAAATTTCAGATATGATCTAAAAACTTGCCACCTCAAAAATTATTATGAAAAAAATTTTCTCTCTGCTTTGCCCAAGAAAGTGCTCCGATAATACTTGTAATAGATCTAACCTGCAAATATATAATAATGAAAATATACCAAAGAAATAACAAGAGATAAATAGATGAAATTCAGATCTTTATTAATATCAAACCCTTGAGGTAGGGTAACACCATACAATCACTCCTTAAGGAAGGAGAACACTGCACAAGCCATATGCTTGCCAATACAATAATCCTTCACATCTCTCAATGGGGAGTCTCTAGCCTCTATATAGGCTTCATACATACAATATCATGGATCATTACCATGCATCTCTCAATACCATATATCTAATACAATGAGCTTATCACATTATTGCTAACTGCTTGTGGTCCCTTACATAATGCGGCTTAACCACTTTATTTATTAACTATGACCCATTCCATTATTACATTATTCCCTTAGGTACCTCCCTCTATGCCCCATAATAGCAGATTGAAGCTACCCTTTGAAAGCTAGAAAAAAAGAAAAGAAAAAAGCACCAAGGGTAAGGATCATCACAAATCACAATTGGAATTTACTGAAGCAGTAGTAAGGGAAGATAGTGAAATCTTCGATCAACGATCGTCAATATCACAAAATCGCAAATTGGATTTTCAGGGCACGGTCTATTGATGATTGGAGGCCCTGTATTGGAGGGCTCACACATTGGAGGTCATAGTCATGTCACAGATCGGAATCGAGGTTTTGACAAAGTAGCATCATGAGAGGGCACAACGAACTTGCGATCAACGATCGCCATTATTGTCAATTGGAAATTGGAGCTCCATGGCCCATATTCTATCGATGATCAGAGGTCTTGCCAGGAACGGATGAGTAGGAAATCGAAGGTTCAGGGTTTATCGGCATATCGACGATCACAAGTACCAGAGTGTACAAACAAATACAACATCTTGAAACTGTCGAATGTTGGTAACATTAAAAATTTTCGAGATTCTAGCCTCTAGTGTTAAAGCGTTGAGGAGGGCCAATTATGACTAACAAAGGAAATTTGTTGCAAAACCAGAGAAGGAGGGCCTTTTCCCTCTCCTCCAAAAGGCCGCATAGCAGAATATTATTGGTCCTGATAAACCCACTTGGTCGGTGATGTCATCTGACGTGGCAGTATGGAGGACATGTGGCATGCAGATTTGGCATTTTTAGGGGCCATAAAGGGCCAAAACAAGCTGACACGTGCCACCACTCACAAGGTGGCATGTGGAAAAGTATGGTGTCAACTCGCAAATCGGTGATTGGAGGTCCTGGTTCATCTCATATTACAATCACAAGAGTTATGAGGGTGCAACCAGAGGCAGGGATTAGAAAAGTCTCGATTTATGATCTACGATATAAAGCTAAGGACCAGGTCATTGCCCCTGGTCATATGAGAAGGAATGCAGAAATGGGATAAAACATAAAGGGCCTAAAGATCCTAGAACTCACCTATTTTGTAATGTTTTTAATTCAAAGCGCTAATAAGAAAACACCTGATATCGTAAGCCCAAAGCAAGGTGGACAGGGGCATAAGGCGGGTCACATTATTATGTGCACTCTATGTATCAAACAAATGGTTGGGTAGAGAAGTTATTAAAGGTCTTTTGTGTTAAAGCCTTCACACTGACCCTCCCTTATTCTCTTTCCACATGGGAAAAACCATGTTGCATATCGCAATTGTAAGAATTGGGAGGGTGCAACCAGAGGCAAGGATTAGAGATTCTCGATCTCCGAGCTCCGATATTGAAAAATGGGCCTAGGCGTATACGTAGTATGGTCCTACGTATTATGCATTGGGATCAGTTACAATGCAATATGTCAATGAATCATCCCCTATCCCAGCTAAATGGATTTTAGCTCCAAAAGGCTTAGGCCTTGAGTCGCCAAGTTTTTACCATCCAGTTTTCAACTAAACCGCCAAGGCCAAGGCATAAGGGGTGTTATAGACATATTTGGGCACTATAACCCCAATCATATATGTTGATAAAACAAGGTATCTTTAACCCATAAAAGTGTTGTTTCATACCCTAAAGGATCATGGTAAACTTATTACATCATTTCCCAGAAGTTCCACCTGAAAAACCACTCAGAACTAGCCAAAACTGGACCATACTGACTGCTCCATCGCCAAGGTGCGATGCATACTGGCTGCTACACTAGCCAAGTGCGATGCATACTAAAAGAGCCTTCTGTGGAGTGTGATGAGAGAGAATAGACAAATGGCAGAGATGGTTTGCTAAGTGGATGCACATGGAATCTTCTAGAAACTTCTCATATGACAGTTGCCTCTCTGAACTCACCCAAGGATGAGTAAGAGATCAAAGAAATCTCCAAGTGGAACCAAGAACTATCATTGGAATGACACTAATCAGAAACCCAGAGCTGACTCACACCCTTGCAATACATCTATAATGGATCCCCCATTTAAGAGATTTGGAGGATGGAATTTTGTATTTTGTAAGGAAGTGTTGTTGGTTTCACTTTGAGAAGAGACCTTGTATTGTTGGGTGATCTTGCTTTTCATGAGGTGAAGATGGCTTTGATGCTGGGATGATGATGCTAGATCAGACAGCTGGGCTATAATCCTCTCTTCTACTATTAATAAAGTTATTTGAGTTTTCCTCCATATAATTGTGTATTTGTGAATGTAATTGTATGGTCAATGTATTTTTTATTCTACATTGTTTATGGTATTATAGATCGAGATGCTTTAATGTTTTTTTTTTGCTTTGCCTCTACAGGTATTCTCTAAAGCACAACAAGTAGGAGAGGAGTGGCAAGCTCTATCAAGGGAGAGAGGAAACAAGCAAGGAGCCAAGCGGAAGATTTAGGTTGGTCCTCTTTGCTTCTGTCTTATCTATCATACATAAAGGAAATCACAAGTTGTCTTGATTGTTTGTTTATAAGATAGCTACCCGTCTTAGTGGGACTACTAGATCGAAAAGACACTAGTTTTCCCGAAACAAAATGGCGACTCCACTGGGGAGCGATTAGGTTTTTTGTTTGTTATTGTTGTTCACTTTATAAACTATAGACGAAGCCTGAATTTAGCCAGCTAGCCTTCAAACTACTCTTGCTATGCAATTGCAAAGTAGATGAATGCTGCTTTAGTCAATCTCTGGGTTGGTTTATGAACTAAAATTCTGACTTACAGGCATTCTAAGTGCCCTTGTGGTAGCTCAATAACCTTCTAAGATCATACCCCTGTACTTTGTTTTTACTTTCCATCATAGCTCAGCTGAAATAACTGAACTTAGTTGCAAATTTTGAGCAAAAACCCAACTTAGTTTCGCTTCCTGGCCCATCATACTATCTGTAACTGGCAGCCTATATGCATTGCACCTCCCATGTGTTGCAGGTGAGATGCATCCATGTTTCCCTGAGGGACAGGTGCGATGACTGAGTGATACTGTTTCTCTCTTTGGAAGTTGGTTTTTTCCTCCTTGTTTTCAACTCTATTCAGTAGTTTTGCTACTTATGATCAGTATCTCATTGCTGAAGCCTCCTTCTTTTACATTATTCAGCCTCCATTGATTAGGATTTGTAAATGTTTTTTTATGTATTTTTCATCATTTACAGTCCTTCTTTGTCAAAAGTAGCTTAATCGAACTATCATTTTTGATGTAATAGTGTCATAACTGTCATTTTGAGTCAAAATAAGAGTGTCATAAAGTCTTCCTCCTCTAGATCGTTAATTGTACTTTTGTCATTTTATTTGATTTAAATTGTCAATATTTGAAGTGTCAAAAGCAACTTTCCATTCGAAATCGAAAGTTTCATTTTAGTCTTCCTTTCATTTTGAAAAGAAATTATTGAAATGTTGCTTTAAAGAAAATAGTTCAGATCTGTACTTAGTTTTCCTTTTGGAATTCTCACATTAAGGAAACGAAAAAAACAAATACATGCATTTGCATTTGCATTTAGACTGTGTGCAAAATATGATTTAAGAAAAGTGCATTTAGTGTGTACTCTTTGCTCTCTGTTGAAAGAATCGTACTCTTCTTTCCTAAGTAGCTAGGATTTTCATTGCTAAAAGAAAATAAACAACTATTTATCATCTTAGATTGCATATTTAGGAATTTTACTTCTACATCACGCGGTGAACCGTGAAAGATAAACTTCTAAACAAGATCAACTCTAAAATAAATCTCAATGAACATAAAAATGCTTTGGAGCCTAACGCAACACATCTAGAATTCTAGACTAGAGACGTGTTCTGGCGTCGTAAAACCTGGTAACTATCATTTTCATCGAAGGTTGGGTGATTCCTCCTCTTTGATACGACAAGTGCCAGTACGGACTTCTGCTCCCTGTACCGTCGAGTATATATTGGGAGACCACAATAGGCTAATATCCTTTATCCATAGGAAGCCGTGTCTGCTGCCCTATCGATCGCAATGCACTAAACACAACATTTGGGAAGATTGACTGTTGTACGTAAAGTCCTTCATAATTTCTCTTTAATTTACCACCAAGGTGTATATTGTATTTTTGCGATTGGTTTGATAATCCCTCTTTCTAGATTTCCAGAGCATTCACTTTTGTTCCTTTTCGACTCCTTAAAAGAGAAGGTCCATCTGAGCACTTGTCACTTCAGGCTCATTAAAAATTGAAGGTGATTAGAGTCATCTTCAATTTTTTCTCGACTCTTAAAAATTGAAAAAGCAAAGTTGTGTCAAAGCATCCTAAAATTTATTTAATATGGAATAACATCCCTATTCCTTCGTTGATCTTAGGTTGAGATAATGGAGTCCACCAATCAAGGGATCCCTCTTGGAGGGAATCCTAGTCCTTTCTCTTCTTGGGGAGATATTGGTGCTCCATATATGGCTACATTGTCCCTTCGGGGAATCACAATTGGCCTGCCAGTATGGCTATTCTCAACCTTTGTCATTCAAAACACCGTGATTTCTGAACAATTGAATTAGAAACCAGCTGATACTGAAGTTGTCACTTCACCTTCTACTTCGCTTGTTTCTCCCTCTCCTTCTTCCTCTTCAGTTGGTGAAACTAGTGATACTAAAAATCAAGCAGCTAAGAAGAAGAAGGAAGGGAAGGAGAAGAAGAAGAAGAAGAATTCAGTCAAGCAAGGGGGCAACCATGCATCATCTAGTGAAAATCTGCACATCGAACTTTCCAAACCCAGATCTCCGTGCATAATTTGCAAAGGAAACCATTTTCATTGAGATTGTTCTTTCATTCTGTGGATCTTGAGAGAATGGTCTCCCCGTTCGCACCGTCCGGTGTCATCAACCTCTGTCGATCATGTTGATAGCACACCATCAACTAGTGAAAATGAAGTCAATGAACGAAAAGGAAAGGTCAGATTTCCATGTAGGTTGTGTGAAGGCGATCATGCTCTTCACTGTTGTCCTTTTCTGGACGAAGCCAAAAGTGTCTTGGATAACCGTCCTACTTCACCGCAGTAATTCCTGCCTAGATACAAGAAACTCTTACCAAATCCATCGCTATTTGAAAATTCAACTGACATAACTCAATTTTCAGTCGAAACGCCTATCATTTAAAGTAAACCTTCTGATTCTATACTGGACCAAAGTCAATAGGTCGAAATGGTAGTCGACCTAGTCTTGCCTTCAGAAGGTCCACCTTCAGATGATACAATTTCCAAAGAGAATGAGAACAACATCGTTCAAATTCTTTTTGTTAATACAAAGTTTGATGAACTTGGGGGAAATCCACCTGTTCTTTTACAATAGGAGGAAATTTCCCCAGTTCAAGAGGTTCATCCAACCATTTATTCGTACCTCCTCCGAGTAGTCTAGTCATTTCCTTCGATTGGAATCAACTAGCAAGACCCTGCCTTCCATCTAATGTACCATTCTAGATCATAGTACAAGTGTACAAAATGATCGTGTCTAGCACTATCATAGATGAAGGGGCTTTATTGAGTATCCTTTTCTCAACTGCTTAGAAAGCACTTGGTTCACCATCGCTTACGCCTGTCACTTAAAATTTGTCAGGCTTTAACAAAGGAACCAGTGAACCATTAGGGATCCTTCCGAAGTTGCCGATAACTTTGAAAAGGAAAATTGTTCACTTGAACGTGATGGTAGTCTAAGGGCCACTAGATTACAATCTACTTATTGAACGTGACTACATATATAACATGGAAGCTATTGTTTCCACACTCTTTCGAGTGATGTGTTTCCCACATGAAGGCAGAATGGTACAACTTATCGACCAGCTTTCATTTCCTAGTTCAAACATGGCTACAAGTCAAAAATAATCCCTAAATGGTCTCTTTGCATCAAGAATGTCTCTTCAACCTTCATTTTATCCACCTTATTACCATGAGTAGTTTGGTGAATGTAACGAAGATTGGGGGCATGCACCCTAGTCTACTTCGATAGGTGAACCCAGCTAAAAAGATAGGTTTCCCGACAAGTTATATGACTGGAGGCTCACACCATTCACCCTTGTCTATTTCGATGGACAAAGCTAAGGAAGTGTTTTTGTCTAACCATTGACAGAAAAAATCTTACCTAACCGCAAGGACTTCCATATGGTGACCTGGAGACTCTCCTTTCCTCAATACTTGGGGGCATGCAAACCTTTTTATGCAAGCAAAAAGCAGCCAATTTCATTTTTTAGCCTTTTTAGCTTTTTAGCTTTTTAGTTCAACTTCTTAGGTTAGGTGATCGGTCTAATCCACCATTCACGTTTGTCTGTAACACGCAGAAAAAGCAAAGGAGGTGTTTTATCTAGACGAAAGACAAAACTATCCTACCTAACCTCAGTAGTTCCTTATCTTTTAGTGTAGTTATCTTTGTAGTTTGGTCATTTCTAGCTTGTATAAAAAGGAAATGAGCAAAGTTTCGCATGATTCAAGCTTGCGAAAAAATGAACCTACTAATAAGAGACATCTTTAATTGACTAGCACGAGCAATGTTTTCGCAAGGTTCATGCTCGTTAAAAAATGAATCCACCTTCAGTAAATGACCTCTGTGATTGCCATGCTATCAGCCTTTTGAACCTTGGTTGCATTCTTCCATCACCTCCATTCTTTTGGCTGATCATACACTTCCACTTGATTATTTACCCTTTTGAGGAAGAGCTGCGACAAGTGGTTCTGTTAGCCACCCTCTTCACACTACCATGTTTTGAGAAGTTCCAAACTTACCTAGAACCAGTTGCTACTTGAAAACACCACTCGTTCCTAAAAAACGAGTCTCTTTTAAGCTCTTTTTAGACTTGCTAAATATGAAAATATTGCCAAGATATTGGCCTTTCCAGCTCGTTAAATAAGGGGAAGCGCCATCCCTCCTATACATTTTAATATTTTGAGACTTGAGGGATTATCAAACAAAATATTGAGCACTTGTCTTTTTCGGCTCGCTAAAGCAATCGAGAAGTCATCCCTTTCATATTATTTTATATTTTTTCAGACTTAAGGGATTATTCTACGAAAAAGGACCACTGGAGTTTCCTTTTCATCCCTTTTCAAACTCTCTAAACATGAAAAGGACCGAGTTATCCTTGTCATTAAACTCGTTAAAACAATAGAGACAAACTTGTCCACCTAGACAAGAATGAGTTTCACTATCACTAGGCTCGCTAAAACATAGCAACAGGTTTTCCCGAAGGGAAAATTATAGAACAAGAATATGTTATCCTCCTTAATCTTGACAAAGATAAAGAGGTATTGGTCAACGATGACTGGTGAAAAAGGCGAGAAAACTTGAAGAACTTCATTGGTAGCAGATCACTCTTGAACATGACACTTTCACTCCATCACCATGATTGAGTCGGGTTGGGTTATTTCGTTCAGTGGTCATATCACCATTGGTCCTTCGTACCGTCAATTTTTGGGATTAACGCTACCAATCCATTTTGGTGTCACTGATATGTTCAAGAGAAATCATTCAGAGAATTCACCAACCAACTAACGCCTCATCCACTGCAATACCTTCACCCTCCATTTTTCATGACCGCCATTCCTAAACCTTGTATCATCAGATTGTTTTCACCTCCAGAAAATCATTTGCTTCATTTCGTGTCGTAGATGCGGGATACATCAAGGCCCTCCTACAATGAGTCACTTCTTTTTGACATTAGCTCATTATCCAAGAAGTTGACTTAGAAACAACCCTTTCAGTACTTTGAAGCTTGCCTGCTTCAATGGCAAGTTTCTCACTTCCGGTAATAGGTTTGCATCAATGGCCTTCGACCAAAAGATTTTGCGTGGTGTTCGACATCGACTCATATATTGACACCACGTGAATTGTACTGTAGTACCTTGAGGGTCATTATCATTATTGTTGACTCCTCTCGTGCTTGTTAATAGCTTACACTATTGGCTGGTAATCAGGCGATGTCTTTCCATGTTCGATTTCAAAACATCTTTTCACATGGATCAAATTGTACATCGGGCAAAGATTGGATGAGTTTGAAGACCCAGGATCTAGTTTCCTCCATCCGGGCTGTGATATATTTAGGAAAATAAAGACATCAAATGTACGTAGAAGCTACACAGATGATCATCCAAGCTAAGGGATGATGACTCTACATATAAAGAATCACTAGTCTGCAACAAAAGATGATTATCTATCCTATGTACATGAAAATGAATTTATAAAGCTATGAATGGGAATGCCTGCCTCAGCTAGATCATGAAAATAATATGATGATGATGTATTGTATTGTATCTTATATAGGTCACCTTCCAAGTTTGAATACCTCAGATCCTCATGATAAAGCATTTCACCTGACATCAGAAGATTTACGACCTCATGCTTTAGGGGGCAACTGATATAGACATATTGAGGTACTGCAACCCCAATCATATATGTCGATAAACCAAGGGCTCCTTAACCCCTAAAAGTGTTGTTTCATACCCTAAAGGATCATGGTCAATTGATTACATCATTTCCCAGAAGTTCCAACTGAAAAACCACTCAGAACTGGCCAAAACTGGACCATATTGACTGCTCCATGGCGAAGGTGCAATGCATACTAGCTACTACACTAGCCAGGTGTGATGCATACTGAAAGAGCCTTCTTTGGGGTGCAATGAGCGAGAATAGACAAATGTCAGAGACAGTTTGCTAAAGTGGATGCACAGAGAATCGTCTAGAAACTTCTCATATGACACTTGCCTCTTTGAATTCGCCCAGGGATGAGTAAGAGATCAAAGAAATCTCCAAGTGGAACCAAGAACTATCAGTGGAATGACACTAATCGGAAACCTAGAGCTGACTCACACCCTTGCAAGACATCTATATATGAATCCCTCATCTGAGAGATCTGGAGGATGGAATTTTGTATTTTGTAAGGAAGTGCTATTGGTTTCTCTTTGAGAAGAGACATTGTATTGTTGGGTGATCTTTCTTTTCATGAGGTGAAGAGGGCTTTGATGCTGGTAGGATGATGCTGGATCAGGCAACTAGGTTGTAATCCTCTCTTCTACTATTAATAAATTTATTTCAGTTTTCCTCCATATAATCGTGTATTTGTGAATGCAATTGTACAGTCAATGTATTTCTAATTCTACATTGTTTATGGTATTATAGATCGAGATGCTTTGATGGTGTTTTGTTGCTTTCCCTCTACAAGTATTCTCTAAAGTGGGAAAAGTAGGAGAGGAGTGGCAAGCTCTATCAAGGGAGAGAGGAAACAAGCAAGGAGCCAAGCGGAAGATCCAAGTTGGTCCTCTTTGATTTTGTCTTATCTATCATACATAAAGGAAATCACAATTTGCTTTAATTGTTTGTTTCTAAGATAGCTACCCATCTTATTGGGACTAGTAGATCGAAAAGACACTAGTTTTCCCAAAAACAAGGGGCCAAAGGAGATCGGTGATCGCAACTTTATGAATCATGTTAAGTTTGTTCCCAAACTTCCTGATCCATAATAAACTTGCATGATTATTTCACAAGGCATGATTGGTTTTGTTGGCTTAATAAAGAATGTAAGAAGGGATGAATGAGTTGGAAGTAGTGTTCAAAATTTGTTCTGACCGTCATGGGCGATCTCTCCCACTTCTCGTAAGAGAAGAAGAAAATTTGTTAAGGGTGAAAGCGAAGGGGAATTGGCTGAGAGAGCATGAGGCCTAATGTAACAAAAATTGGGTTGGACCAAAGGTCAGCAAAGAGAGTGGCATGGAGATATTTCTATAAGACCATCATTTCAACTTCACTTGTTAATTTTGTTTTGTTCTCTTATGAATGCTATTGTTATTTTGTTTTAGTTTCAAGAAAGGTATCTTTATGTTGTAATAATTGGAGGCAAAAAAGCATGCATGCCGAGACAACTAGTCATCCAGGCAGCTGGAAGCTCCATCATGAAATATTTTGTAATTTACATGTTCTCCCTCTCCTTATAAGAGGGAGGAAGAAACACTCAAAAAATGTTCTGAATTCTAAATAATAACTACATGTTATTTCAGAGACTGTATGACTACAAGATTTGTATCTTTCAGAATATTAATGAAATAGTGTTGGGTTGTGTTACATTCTTTCCACGACTAGCCCACATAGTTAACCGTGGGGTTAGAAGGGGGGCATAGCCTTCCCTTCGTTGCGTTGATTGTGTAGTAGGGGGAGTCACAGGGGGTTTGAGGGGTGTAGGTAACCCCACTCTATAAATTTTGGTATTGAACCCTATATTAGATTGGGCAGACCTACCTATGGTCTTTTGCATCTTTTTCGGACGTGGTTTTGGATGCGATGGTTTTTGGTCCATGGTTTTGGACGTGATGGTTTTCGGTCCATGTTATTGGATGCGTAGGCATGTATAAATATGTATTATAACATTGAAAGGAACATAATGAAAAATCAAGTTGGCAGTCCCAGTTCTGGGATCCAAGGGAAAATCTCTGTGTATATGTATTTTATGTGTTATGCTCTCGAATCATTTATTTTCTGTGTTTTAGAATTCGTATGCAGGTGATTTCTGTATGGGGTTAAAACCTACAAATAGTAGTGGTTCCTACATTCGAGTACTACAATATGTTACGTTTTTTTTTAAATTCTGTTATGTTCATGTTTCCTCTCTAATTCATGTAATTGTAGCTTCCAGAAATGTTTCATTCATTCTTATAGATTCATTTGTGTTGACTTGTTAATGCACATGCCTGTATGTAGCTTTGAGATTACATCTTTAAATTTCACTCCATGAATCATCGCATCCAATTATCCTTCATCCATTATGTCTACCTATAACTCAGATAAGTATAGAACTCTTGACGCTCCAAGCTCTATGTGATAAATGTAGAAATCTTGAGGTTTCAAGCTATATATGGCGAGTTATTCTATCTCCTTCTCCTCTTTCATTTCTCTTCTAAAGTTGATTAAAATGTAGGTCCTCAAATTACTCGGCCTCCACTAGTCATACATATATTTTTATGTATTGTATATGTGAAAGAGTACCAGAAATACATGGGTTATGTCCTTGGATGAATGAACCAACCCATGTTGTATATTGTATGTATTTACATATGTATATAAAATGTATATGATGTCTCTTATTTCTTGAAAACCATATGATTCACATAAAATCTAGATGCTACCAGGCACTAGTCTTGTAAGCAATCTGAGGCTGTCTCTAGAAGCGACAAGATCTTTTGGCACCGTTGTCGGGGAACATAATGAAGGAATTCCCCCCTGGGATACGACAAGTTAAGCACTCTTTGTGTAGGTGAGAAAAGGTGTTCTGATTTCATTCTCATCACATTGGCGACTCCACAAATCTCATTATCATTTATCATCCTGGATTTTAGAAATCCTCAAAATCACTTAGATTCCTCTCAATAGAAAACCCCTTCCGTATCTGACCCATAGAAATTAATTTTTACGAGAGTTTGGAAGGATCAAACTCCTACTACATGTGCTACTCTCTCATCATTCTTTGAAGCTCCCTCCTCCATCTACCAACACGTTATCATCCAATGCTCATATTTTACTCCTAATGTCCTTGCATGCCTTGCAAAAGATGAGCTAAAGCATCGTTCCCCCAAATCAAAGGCCGAAGAGAAAGAAATATCAGTTACAACTCCTTTCGTTTCATTTCCTCCTCCTCTTGAGATTGAAAATGGTAAATCAATCCTCAATAATAGCAATATCCACTATACACTTAGTCACACTACTCTCAGTCTATTTATTATAATTATTGTGGTTTCGGCCCAAGTTCCTCCATTAAATATTAATCCCCCCCATTAATCTAGATGGTTGTTTTAGGTTTCTTACTGAATAAATATGGCCCTCTTAATTTATCTCAACCCCTAAGTTATATGCCTCAGGACTACCTAAAGATTTTGCCTAGGTTCAATGGGGAAGATGAAAACACTGCACAAAGACACATTGAAACCTTTTGTGCTTTTGTTGAGAATCTAAATGTAGAACAACTGGATGTGGTCCTGAGACTCTTTGTGAAATGCCCTGATGGAGAATCCATAAAATTATATCCCTACGCAATGCATCCATCACCACCTGGGAAGAACTCAAAAACTCTTTCACACAAAAGTGGGTTGAAAAGAGATATCATGAGTATGTCCTCACAAAGTTCAATGCTATAAGGACGAAGCTAGAAGAGGATATTTTAGAATTCGTAAAAATGTTGAATAAGCAGTATGATAACCTACTTGTTGAGATAAAGCCTCCTCAAGTTGCTGCTCGTGTAGTATTTGTGGGAGCCTTTGAGTCTGAATTTGGCTTTACCTTAAGGGGGAGGAAGTCTTGTACTTTGGATCAACTCCAAGTTGATGCTCTTCAGGTGGAAGGAAATTTAACCTGGGCAGGAAGGTCAAGAGGAAAGAATGAACCTATTTAGAAGAAAAAGGGGAATAAGAAACTTCCTCCTCTAGTCAAGCTAAAGAATTACTAGATCTGAAGTGGGAGGAAGTGAATAAATTCATTAAGAGCTTATCTCATAAAATGGTGGAAATTGAACTTGAGAACAAGAGTCTCCTGAAACAGAATGTTCAATGTGAAAACTGAGGTTATGACCCACAATATAGAGTACCACCATTGTAGATACTTCAAAGGGAAAGAAAATATCAACTCGATCAGATCCCTCCTTCTTTATATATAGAAGATGATCTAGATGAGGAACTACAGGATACACATGAGATGCAGGGAAACTTGTATTCCTCCTTCTCTGAAGAGGAACAGGAAAACATGGCTCATCATGAGATGTGCCATGATAGAGAAGCAACAGGGGATTATTGTAACTAATTTGCATATTTCATGCAAGCACAACTACATCGAAAGTATGACCTCAAATCTTCATAAAAGAGGTCGAGGGAACTTAACAATGTAAACTTTGAAACGGGAACTATAAACTCAAAACAGGAACTCTAGCCAAAAAACCCCAAAAATACATCAAAGATAGTGGTAAAAACGAAAAGTGTGTATACTGGACCGATGATTTTTTTTAAAGCGTCTATTTTGAACATGTTTTAAAAATGGCGAAAACAAAATTTTCATGCAAAAAACAGCTTGAAAACGAAAAAGTGATGACACTGGAATGATGATATTTTTTTAGGGTCACTCTTCAACATTTTTAAAAAATGCTAGTAAAACCGAATTTTTATGTGCCAAACAAAGTTGCTTACGAGGAAAAAAACACACTAATGTTTTTGGTAGAATAACATTTTTCTTTCCTAACTATAAATTCAACATGTTCTCAACCATAAAATGCTACATACAAATGAAATTGAAATTATTTCAACTATAAAATTAAAAAACCATGACATTATGAACAAACTACATCACTAAATGAATTCAAAAGTCATTATTTGTATATTGAATGAAACATTCTCAGAATCACCTAGCCACCCCCGGGGGACGGGTAGGCAACCTGGGTGGCACAAGGTGGTGCTGCAACGCCCACCCCATGCCACCCTGGTGGCATGCTCACCCATCGGGAGTGGCTGGGCGATTCTGAGAATTTCCTAGCCACCACCATGGGGCAGGCGGGCTACCAGGGTGGCGCGGGGTGCTGTTGTGGCACCCACCCCGTGCCCCCCAAGGGTGGCTTGGTGATTCTCGGAATTACCAAGCCACCACCGGGGGCGCGGGCGGGCCACCGGGGTGGTGCGGGGTGGTGTTGCAGTGCCCACCACGTGTCACCGCAATGGCCCGCTCGCTCCCCGGTGGTGGATGGGCGATTTCGAGAATCCCCTAGCCACCATCGGAGAATTGCCTAGCCACCCGTGGCGGGCGAGCAGGTCGCTGCAGTGGTGCGGGGTGGGCGCCGTAACACCGCCCCATGCCACCACGATGGCCCGCCCACCCCTCGGGGCTGGTTGGGCGATTCCAGGCCATCGGAGTGGGGCGAGGTGGGTGTCGCAGCACCACCTTGTGCCATCGCGACGGCCCACCCACCCCCGGCAGGCTGTTGTGGTGGCGCGGTGTGGTGCTGCAGCACCCACCCTGCACCCCCGCGTTGGCCCACCCACCCCCCGAGGGTGGTTGGGTGATTCCAAGAACCGCCCAGCCACCACTAGGGGTGGGCGGGCCGCCGAGGTGGCGCAGGGTGGCGCCACCGTGGTGGCCTGCCCGCCCCCGAGGGTGGCTGGACAGTTCCGAGAATCGCCCAGCCATCACTAGATGGTAGGCGGGTCATCGGGGTGGCAGGGGGTGGTGCTGCGGCACCCCCGCAGCGGCGACCCACCCGCCCCTCGGGGGTGGCTGGGCGATTCGGAGAATTGCCCAACCACCACATGGGGGTGGGCGAGCCACCACGGTGGTTTGAGGTGGTGTTGCGGTGCCCACCACGCGTCACTGCAATGTCCCACTCACCCCCCGGGGGTGGCTAGGTGATTCTCGAAATTGCCCAGCCACCACCAGGGGTAGTCGGGCCGCCGAGGTGGCACGGGGTGGGGTTGCGGCACCCACCCACACCACCCTGGCGGCCCGTCCGCTCCCTTGGGGTGGCTGGGTGATTCTTGAAATCACCCAGCCACCACTAGGGGGCGGGCAGGCCGCTAGGTGGTGCCCACTGCGTGCCACTGCAGCGGCCCACCCGCGCCCCGAGGGTGGCTAGGCGATAGAATCGTTTAGCCATCAGCGAGGGGTGGGCGAGCCATTGGAGTG
>APFE030521485.1:9081-19589 GCA_000404065.3 Pinus taeda | reverse complement strand
AATTATTACTTTATTAATGTTGAAATATTATTAGTTCAAAATTATGGATTAAGTAATATTGTAAGTAACTTTATGAGAAAAGTTATTTCCCTCCTCTTGCTTAATTAAAAGAAACAGTTGCCAGCAAACAAGGGGCAACCCTAACTACTTTTCCTTTTCCATAGAAATGGAAAAGAGGAAAAGGCCTGGGGTGTTAAGGAACAGACAGGGAAAAGGAGGAGAAGGCACAAAAGCAAGAGAGGATAGTGCTATGTCTGGTGAGGACCAGATAGCACCAGCACTGCTGTGCGTTATACTGCACCGCTATTAGCGTGCATCACATTGCTGAAGGCAGTGGCCTGCAAGTGAGCTTGGGGGAGAGAATCAAGTCTGAATGACTGATCTCGTGGTTGGGAGGATAACAAGATTTAAATGAGTTTCTCCATTCTAGAAAGGATCAGAAACTAAGGAAAGAACAGTGCAGGTAAGTACAATATGATTACAGTATTTACTTAAGATTTCTTTATAAATCTGTAAGGGCTATTGTTTAACTGTAAATGAGAGAGTAATATAAGGTGAACTGAGTAGTTCATTTATTTCTTTTTATTGATTAGGACTGACAGGGTAATCCTCAGTTTATAGTAACCATTAGACAAACTCAGAGGATATCAACAGAGAATAACCAGTACTATATTGAATGTAAAACAAAGTAGAAAATAATGTTGTACACTTCATAGCTGTAGAAGCACAGTCAAAGTAAAATATAAAATACTGCTACTCTATATAAGCAACATATAAGACAGCGAACAGAAGAATGTTCAGCAATATGAAAACAAGATTTCATTATAAGATGTTAACTAACGTACATCAACATTAAATTAACTATACTATAAGTTGTAAATTCCAGAGGGGTTTACTGATCTTATAATGCTTCCAGCGCTCGTACCACGAGGGACAAGTGATTGTGCATAGCATTATACAGACCCGTAACCAGATAGATTTAACTGAACACATTATATGACCCGAGACGGGGAACCTATTATAGTAATCATGGAAGGATGTAAACGACCTATGTATAAAACCATAAAAACATACATTGCAGATAATTTCTTAACTGAACTCTGTATATAGCATCAGTAGGAAAGAATATATATATCGTAAAGCCGTGAACAGATCTCTGTGGAAAAGGAGTCATCAATATAGATATGTATATATCAGGCGCAAGAACCTACGGAGGCATTCCGTAAGAGGAATCGATACCTCGACGGGTAAATAACTACAACCGCAACTGATATTTATGCTCATGACCGCAATACATTGGAACATCTCTTAACAGGAAAACAGAAGTATTTTCTCAATACAAGGCAGCGAATGCTAAACATTGTATAGCCCTCGTGAAAACCCATACAACAAAACGAATAACCAGTGAAGAGCATAAATAGTCCGCACAAATTCCAGACGCATTAACATTAACGGACCATGCAATATAAAGAGTCAAATTTCATATAAACAGCAGAGTATAATACAGTATAATATCCATTAGGCTCGGCCGGACCTGGAACTAAATAACACACCCGAACAAATAATATTTGTACAAACATGGTATGAATAAACAGTATGCCGATCGGCTACATCTCTTTGAAAACAAATGAAAGCTCATCATCATACACGGGTTCCTCGAGGAGTCTCGAGTAAGTTCAGGTTACCAATCCCAAACCTAAACTATAACTACCCAGGATTTAACAAAAGAAGACAAAACCCTCAGTGACAGAAATCCCTTGCCGAGAGCTTCATATCTCGTGTAAGCCATAACGGAGCACAGTAAACTCCTGGCATAAAGAGAAACAATATTCAGGAAATGATTTAGAGCTAAATGAAAACGTAAGGCTGTTGGGCTAGGGTAACTCACCCAGAGATACGCAGATTAAATTGAAACCCTGTGAACTCTTATCGCCGCAGATCTTCTCGCCTTGTATCCTGGACAAGCACACATCACACTCAGTAAATTAATCATATCATGGTAAATAAGAGACAAGAAGAAAACTCAGTCACATTTTAAAGAGCAAGAGTTTACCTGGAGTCGAACGAAAACTCGGCCATGCAAACGCAGAAGACTATCAGCATCATCCTCGACCGAAGTGGGCCGCAATCCCAGTGAAGGTAGCGGGATGTTTCAAGCTAAACCAGGAGCAAATCAAGGTATGCAGTGGTAGAACGACGGAAGAATCCATCATCAGGAGGGTGCGGCTCCGCAAGCCACCCATTCAAATGACAGACCAAACCCTAGGTATTCCCTTTTTAATCAGGGCAAATCGTTTAACACCGTAGATTTCCAGATTGCAATCCTCCGCGTCCATTCCATGTATGATCCCAAGGGGGCTACGGGCTTAGCTGTGGCATTTACTGCCACCAGCTACCACTGTTCAATAACCACGGATCGTATCAAAAGAGATATGCGAGGAGGCCAGCTGTCCCCATCCGGACTACAAGTTGAATGCCATCCAGCTTAGCAAGTCTCAATCCGAATAGCTAGCATTAAGTTCGAAGGCCAGGTGGTAGCGGTAACGCCGATGTGATATGGTCGTTCCGCCAACTCATGGTTACAATTAATTGTGAAATATTACCACGATATATTAATATGTGAACTATTATCACGTTATAATAAAGTATGAGATATTATCACCTTAAATTAATAGTTAAATGCTTACGGATGATAACGTGTAAGTTGGTTTGTATGGTAATTAAAAAAAAAAAATTGTTTTACTGTGTAAGGGTAGTGACATATGGTATCAGAGCCCAGATACAGCATTGTGGCCTCTGGGTAGAACAACAATGACAGACAAGGACACTGTATTAAATAAATAACAAATAGTCATTTCCGATAATACTCTTGAATGTTTCTTTCTGTTGTTGCAATGAAGCACAGGATCCAGGTTTTGAATACGGAGACATGAGGAGAGCGGATAACACACCACGACGACTTGTAATGGGGCAGGGTGTACCCGGCCCAGAAAATAACCCAGAACTGTGGGTGCAACTTGGAGAAGAAGCTAGAATTACGAATCAAGCAATCCTGGAGACGGTGCAAGAGCTGAAGAATGAGATGGCTCGACTACGGGAAGACAATGCTCGATTAACGATGGAACAAGAAAGAATCTTGAAGAGTTTGTCTTACAGACAAAATCAATTACCAGTTAATCCTAGTGCAGAACAGCAAAGGATGTCTGAAGAACAGAACCATCACATACCCCCCGAAGGATCGGAGGAGCGGGAGGAACGCTCCGATAATGTATTTGAGCAGCAAACCTCAAAAAGACAAAAGGTAGAATTACAAGGAGAATTTTGCAAGATTAAACCACCACATTTTGACGGAGAACAAGAAGAAGCAGCTGAAGCCTGGATCATTAATATGAACAAGTATTTTCAACTTTATGAGTATGATAACAATCTTAAAGCACGACTGGCTATTTTTCAATTACAGGGGAAGGCCACCTTATGGTGGGAGGAGGTGAAGATAGTAAAAGGGGTCACCGAGAATAATATTACATGGGACAATTTTCAAAGGTTCTTTAAGGAGCGATATTTAACAGAACGCTTCTATGATGAAAAGGCGAGAGAATTCCATGATTTGCGATTAGGACAGCAGACTATGGACGAATTCATCACTCGCTTTACTTCCTTACTTCGTTACGTGCCATATATAAGGGAAGAAAAGGCAAAGGTCCAGCGATTTGTTAGCAGTTTTCCACCATATATGCGAGAGAGGATTGAATTTGACAATCCAAAATCAATGGATGAAGTAATCCGCAAAGCTAGAATTTGTTATCAACAAAGTAAACAGAAAGGGGAAACTGCTAACAAGAAATGGAATGAGAAGAAAGGTTTTAAGACAGTTGGAAACAGCAAAGGGAATCGCAGCAATGGAAGTAAGGGAAATGGCAAAGGAGAAAACAGCAGATTTTCACCAAGAACTGCATCTAAGTTCAGAACTACAAATGAGTCCAAAGTCAGCGAACAGCAACCAAGGTTGGACATTGAAGGTACAGCAAGACCCCCGGTGCAGTGCTGGGGTTGTGGGGGACCTCACTACATTAAAAATTGTCCACAGCGGAAAGGAACTGAACAATTATCCCAAATTCATGAAGCTTCAACAGTTGGCGAGGTTGGTCGCAGTATACCTAGGATTAACGCGGCTCTGGAAGACCGTCAGGCGGAATATCAGCCAACCATGGTTGAATTCGAAGGTAAAATCTCAAACCTTATCATATCTGTTTTAATTGACCCCGGGGCTACGTTAAGCTATGTGAGCCCAAAGATAGTGGAACGTTGTAGTTTACAATCTGTTAAATTTAAAAATCCTTGGCTCGTGCAACTAGCTACCGGAGCCAAGCGACGGGTAACAGCCAAAGTCAACGATTGCTCATTTACCATAGCAGACCAGCCAGTGACAGCTGATCTGGATGTACTCCCTCTCGGCTCCTATGATATCCTAATCGGTATGGACAGGTTAGAAAAACACTGGTCATTAGTTGATTGCAAAACCAAAATTATTTACTATAGAGATCAACAAGGGAACAGAAAAGAAATGCAAGGAATTAAGCAACCAGTGCAGGTTCGACTGATAACTGCAAACCAACTGATAAAATGCGTACGGAAGGGCTGTCAGGTCTACGCCATTCAAGTGGGATATGCGAATGCCAAGGATAAATCAGCTCCTTTGAACAGTATTCCTATAATACAAGAATTTACAGATGTATTTCCAGAGGAAATTCCTGGACTACCGCCGCGAAGAAATATAGATTTTACCATTGAGCTGGTGCCCGGGGCTGCACCAATATCACGAGCACCCTACAGAATGAGTATACCTGAGCTGACAGAATTGAAAATGCAGTTGCAAGAGTTACTAGACAAGGAGTACATTCACCCTACTGTGTCTCCATGGGGAGCTCCAGTTTTATTTGTCAAGAAAAAGGATGGTACTCTCCGGATGTGTATTGATTACAGACAATTGAATAAGTTGACCATCAAAAATAAGTATCCTTTACCCCGGATCGATGAATTGTTCGATCAAGTGAAAGGCGCAACAGTGTTCTCCAAGATCGATTTGTGATCAGGATATCATCAAATCCGAACTAAAGACGAGGACATCGCTAAAACGGCCTTTAGAACGAGGTATGGACATTACGAATTTGTGGTTTTTCCGTTTGGGCTAACCAACGCCCCTTCAACTTTCATCTGTTTAATGAACAGCATTTTCCATCCATACTTGGATCGGTTTGTGCTGATATTCATTGATGACATATTAATATATTCACGCACCATCGAAGAACATTATGAACATCTCCGAATGGTATTACAGACCCTTCGAGAGCACCAGTTGTACGCGAAATTTAGTAAGTGTGACTTCTTTAAGGAGGAAATCCAATATTTGGGTCACGTGATCACAAAGGATGGAATTGCAGTAGATCCAGAAAAGATAAAGGCCATAATGGAATGGCCTGTGCCAAAAGATGTAGCGGACGTCTGATCTTTCATGAGATTGGCTGGGTATTATAGGAGATTCGTGGAAGGTTTCTCAAAAGTAGCTTTCCCCATTACCTCATTACAGAAGAAAGGAAAGGCATTCCATTGGACCCCAAATTGCCAGAAAAGTTTCGAGCAACTGAAACATCTGCTCACCACGGCACCTATTCTGAGTATAGCAGATCCTAATAAGGATTATGTGGTCTGCACATATGCAAGTAAGGAAGGATTGGGAGGAGTCTTAATGCAAGAAGGCAGGGTAATTGCTTACGAATCACGTAAATTAAAAGAACATGAACAGAGATATTCCGCCTATGACTTGGAACTGGTTGCTGTTATACATGCTCTGAAGATGTGGCAACATTATCTTATGGGCAGGAAATTTCTACTGCTCACCGACCACCATAGTTTGACCAACTATTTCAGCCAGCCTACTTTGAACGCTAGGCAAGCGCGGTGGATGGACTTTTTAAGCGGTTTCGAATTTGATATAAAACATTTGCAAGGGAAAGCGAATAGAGTGGCACACGCTTTAAGCAGGAAAATACAAATCTTGTATGAAGTTTCCATTAGTGGATGGAAAAACCCCTTTCTAGACATAATAAAGGAAATTTCAGACCAAGATACAGAATATCAGCAGCTAAAACAGCAAATACAGCAATCTGCTAGAGGGGACAGTCAACAAGAATATACGGTAGATGATGCTGGATTAATCTACTTCAAGCAAAGGATATATGTGCCCAATCAAAGCAGAATTAAAAATCTGATTATGGAAGAGTTCCACATCAGCCATTATGCTGGCCACCTGGGTTATCAAAAGATGATAACAGCAATCCGGAAAGAATATTTATGGCCAGGAATGAAGAGGAATATTGTGGAATACTTGGCACGGTGCTTAGAGTGTCAGCAAATTAAAGCCGAACATCAGCATCCAGCAGGACTGTTACAACCCTTGCCCATTCCAAAATGGAAATGGGAAATCATCTCCATGGATTTTATTACGGGATTACCTAGAACAAAGAAAAACAATGATTCCATTATGGTAGTAATGGACAAATTAATTAAGGCTGCACATTTCATACCGGTGCAATCTACATACAGAGCTTCACAAATCGCTCACATTTTTATGCAGAATGTGTTCAGATTGCATGGCCTTCCAAAAACAATAATTTCCGATCGTGATGTGAAGTTCACATCAGCTTTTTGGAAGACACTGTTTACTGATTTAGGAACTCAGCTGAATTTTAGCACAGCATACCATCCGCAAACTGATGGACAGACGGAACGAGTGAACCAAGTGGTAGAAGATATGCTAAGGGCTTATGTTATGCAACAACCCACACGGTGGGAAGAATATCTACATTTGGTGGAATTTGCGTATAACAATGGGTATCACACCTCAACGCAAATGAGTCCATTTGAGGTTATGTATGGCCGAAAATGTCGTACACCCTCCAGCTGGGGAGGGCCTGAGGATAAATTAAGTCTAGGACCTGAAATGCTTAAAGAGATGGAAGACATGGTAAAGAGAGTGCGTGTTAATTTGAAGGCAGCTCAGGATAGACAAAAGAATTTTGCTAATCGGAAAAGAAGATTTAAGGAGTATCAGGTTGGGGATCATGTGTATATTCGAATTCAGGCCAAAAGAAGTACCTTGCAGTGGACTGGTTGCACTAAATTGGTGCCCAGATATTGTGGACCCTTTCAGATTTTGGCAAGGGTCGGACCAGTGGCATACCAGCTGGCTTTGCCAAGTCACATCCGGGTCCATAACGTATTCCATGTTTCAGTCCTAAAGAAGTATGTGTATGACCCTAAGCATGTAATCCGATGGAAGGATATACAGGTGGGGTTATTGTTACAATAAAAGTTCAACAAGAATTCTATTTGAAAGGAAACTAATTCGGAAATTGTGTAATGCAGGTCGAACCGGAAGGAGAAGTGCTGGTCGAGCCGCTGAGCATTCTCGACCAGAGAGAAGTGCAGCTGCGGAAATGAGTTATTACCCAAGTTAAGGTACAATGGCGGCATTTTGGGCCCGAGGAGGCCACTTGGGAAGACAAAGAATTGATGAAGAAAACATATCCAGACCTGTTCATGACTGTAAGACACTGAGACGGTGTCCAATCTCAGGGGGAGGAGATGTAATGACCAAACAGTTATATGAATAATTTTCTAAATTACCATGCTAGGTAAATATGAAATAGGAATTATTACTTTATTAATGTTGAAATATTATTAGTTCAAAATTATGGATTAAGTAATATTGTAAGTAACTTTATGAGAAAAGTTATTTCCCTCCTCTTTCTTAAATAAAAGAAACAGTTGCCAGCAAACAAGGGGCAACCCTAACTACTTTTCCTTTTCCATATAAATGGAAAAGAGGAAAAGGCCTGGGCTGTTAAGGAACAGACAGGGAAAAGGAGGAGAAGGCACAAAAGCAAGAGAGGATAGTGCTATGTCTCGTGAGGACCAGATAGCACCAGCACTGTTGTGCGTTATACTGCACCGCTATTAGCGTACATCACATTGCTGAAGGCAGTGGCCTGCAAGTGAGCTTGGGGGAGAGAATCAAGTCTGGATGATTGATCTCGTGGTTGGGAGGATAACAAGCTTTAAATGAGTTTCTCCATTCTGGAAAGGATCAGAAACTAAGGAAAGAACAGTGCAGGTAAGTACAATATGATTACAGTATTTACTTAAGATTTCTTTATAAATCTGTAAGGGTTGTTGTTTAACTGTAAATGAGAGAGTAATATAAGGTGAACTGAGTAGTTCATTTATTTCTTTTACTTGATTAAGACTGACAGGGTAATCCTCAGTTTATAGTAACCATTAGACAAACTCAGAGGATATCAACAGAGAATAACCAGTACTATATTGAATGTAAAACAAAGTAGAAAATAATGTTGTACACTTCATAGTTGTTGAAGCACGGTCAAAGTAAAATATAAAATATTGCTACTCTGTATAAGCAACATATAAGATAGCGAACAGAAGAATGTTCAGCAATATGAAAACAAGATTTCATTGTAAGATGTTAACTAACGTACAACAACATTAAATTAACTATACTATAAGTTGTAAATTCCAGAGGGGTTTACTGATCTTATAATGCTTCCAGCGCTCGTACCACGAGGGACAAGTGACTGTGCATAGCATTATACAGACCCGTAACCAGATAGATTTAACTGAACACATTATATGACTCGAGACGGGGAATCTATTATAGTAATCATGGAAGGATGTAAACGACCTATGTATAAAACCATAAAAACATACATTGCAGATAATTTCTTAACTGAACTCTGTTTATAGCATCAGTAGGAAAGAATATATATATCGTAAAGCCGTGAACAGATCTCTGTGGAAAAGGAGTCATCAATATAGATATGTATATATCAGGCGCAAGAACCTACGGAGGCATTCCGTAAGAGGAATCGATACCTCGACGGGTAAATAACTACAACCGCAACTGATATTTATGCTCATGACCGCAATACATTGGAACATCTCTTAACAGGAAAACAGAAGTATTTTCTCAATACAAGGCAGCGAATGCTAAACATTGTATAGCCCTCGTGAAAACCCATACAACAAAACGAATAACCAGTGAAGAGCATAAATAGTCCGCACAAATTCCAGACGCATTAACATTAATGGACCATGCAATATAAAGAGTCAAATTTCATATAAACAGTAGAGTATAATACAGTATAATATCCATTAGGCTCGGCCGGACCTGGAACTAAATAACACACCCGAACAAATAATATCTGTACAAACATGGTATGAATAAACAGTATGCCGACCGGCTACATCTCCTTGAAAACAAATGAAAGCTCATCATCATACACGGGTTCCTCGAGGAGCCTCGAGTAAGTTCAGGTTACCAATCCCAGACCTAAACTATAACTGCCCAGGATTTAACAAAAGAAGACAAAACCCTCAGTGACAGAAATCCCCTGCCGAGAGCTTCATATCTCGTGTAAGCCATAACGGAGCACAGTAAACTCCTGGCATAAAGAGAAACAATATTCAGGAAATGATTTAGAGCTAAATGAAAACGTAAGGCCGTTGGGCTAGGGTAACTCACCCGGAGATATGCAGATTTAATTGAAACCCTGTGAACTCTTATCGCCGCAGATCTTCTCGCCTTGTATCCTGGACAAGCACACATCGCACTCAGTAAATTAATCATATCATGGTAAATAAGAGACAAGAAGAAAACTCAGTCACATTTTAAAGAGCAAGAGTTTACCTGGAGTCGAACGAAAACTCGGCCATGCAAACGCAGAAGACTATTAGCATCATCCTCGACCGAAGTGGGCTGCAATCCCAGTGAAGGTAGCAGGATGTTTCAAGCTGAACCAGGAGCAAATCAAGGTATGCAGTGGTAGAACGACGGAAGAATCCATCATCGGGAGGGTGCGGCTCCGCAAGCCACCCATTCAAATGACAGACCAAACCCTAGGTATTCCCTTTTTAATTAGGGCAAATCGTTTAACACCGTAGATTTCCAGATTGCAATCCTCGGCGTCCATTCCATGTATGATCCCGAGGGGGCTACGGGCTTAGCTGTGGCATTTACTGCCACCAGCTACCACTGTTCAATAACCACGGATCGTATCAGAAGAGATATGTGAGGAGGCCAGTTGTCCCCATCCGGACTGCAAGTTGAACGCCATCCAGCTTAGCAAGTCTCAATCTGAATAGCTAGCATTAAGTTCGAAGGCTAGGTGGTAGCGGTAACGCCGATGTGATATGGTCGTTCCGCCAACTCATGGTTACAATTAATGTGTGAAATATTACCACGATATATTAATATGTGAACTATTATCACGTTATAATAAAGTATGAGATATTATCACCTTAAATTAATAGTTAAATGCTTACGGATGATAATGTGTAAGTTGGTCTGTATGGTAATTAAAAAAAAAAATATGTTTTACTGTGTAAGGGTAGTGACAATATATATAATTTTATATAATTTATATTTTATTATT
>APFE030521483.1:98459-115687 GCA_000404065.3 Pinus taeda | reverse complement strand
GGCTGTTCAAGGTGGACGTAGCCCAAACTGGGTGAACCACGTATATCTGTGTCTCTCTTGTTTTGTGCGTTTTCTGTGTTTATATTTCTGCAATATTTTATGTGTTCCATTGCTCCGTAATATATAATATTCTGACAGAACCAACTCCCAAGTGTTGTTCTTTTCGATTTGTTCAAGTTCTTCATCCATTGCCTTGACCTAGCATTCATCTTTGCAAGCCTCTCTTACATTTTGTGGTTCAGTGGAGGAGAGTAATGTCAAATAGTTTTAAGCTTCTGCAATTGTTCTTCTTGTTTGTATTCCAGCCTCTTTTTGCCCCAAAATTTGAGATTCTAGATGATTCTTCTGAACGTACCTGGATGGAGTCTTTTCTTCTATCCTTATTTGTTCTTTAGGCTCCTCATGGGTTTCTTCTTCATAGGTTTCTTCTTCATCATGAGTCTGATTTGATGTTGATGGGGAGTCCTCATCATCTTTGACATCTTCATAATTTACTTGCCAAGGAATGTTTCCTTCTTCATCAATCACTACATCAATGTTGTCAACAATTCTTCCAAGTCTTTTATTGTAACACTTATATGCTTTACTGTAGGGAGAATAACCAAGGAGAATGCCTTCATCTGCTCTAGGTTCAAGCTTGCCAAGTTGTTCATCATTATTCTTAATATAGCATTTGCTTCCAAAAATTTTGAAATGTTTTACCGAAGGAGTCTCACCATACCAGAGTTCATGAGGAGTTTGAGTGTTGTTCACCCGGACATTTGTTTTGTTGAGAATAACAACCGCAGCATATGTAGCTTCACCCCAGAAGGTTGTGGGAGTCCCAGACTCATCAAGCATAGCACGAGCCATCTGTTGAACCATTATGTTCATCCTTTCCACTACTCCATTTTGTTGAGGAGTCCTGGCTGTAGAGAATTCCCTTCTTATTCCATGCTCTTCACAAAAATCGAAAAATTCATTTGAGGTAAACTCCCCACCTCTATCAGACCTGAGGCATTTAATTTTGTGATTTGATTCATTTTCAGCCAAAGCTTTGAAGGATTTGAATTTTTCGAAGGCTTCATCTTTGTGCTTCGTAAGTCCTATCCAAACCATCCTTGAATAGTCATCAATGAATAATATAAAGTATTCTTCTCCTCGAGGTGACCGTTTCCAAAATGGACCACATACATCAGTATGGAAAAGCTCAAGTGGCCTGCTTGCTGATCCTTCCTTTTCAGGGAAGTTAGTTCTGGTTTGCTTACCAAACTGACATGATTTGCATATAGTATTGTCTGGAATTTTGATGTCTGGAAGACCACGAACTGCCTGGTATTTGCATGCTTTCCTTATCTCTGAGAAACTTAGATGCCCCAACCTCCGGTGTCATAGCCAGTGTTCATCATTCTTGCTCAAATAGCATTGTTGTTGTCCTTCTTCAAATATGTATAAATTATTTGGAGTTCTTATGCCTTTGATCACTGTTTTTCCTGTATCAATATCACGAACACTACAACCATTTGATCGAAATATTACCTCAGTTCCTTGATCGCACATCTGATTGACACTCAGTAGATTATGCTTCAAGCCATCAACATACAAAACATTTCCAGCTTTGACTTTTTCTTTCAACTGAACAGTGCCTTTTCCTTTTATGACTGCAGGGGTATCATTTCCAAAAGAAACTTTCTTTCCCTTTTCTAAAGCAGTATATAATTGAAGTTTTTCTTTATCACCTGTCATATGCTTCGAACATCCACTGTCGATGTACCATCGATTTTCCTGTCCTTCTGCATATAAAGCTATCCCACATCTTTCTTGTTGCGGTTCCTTCATTCTCCATGTTCTAGCACTTGAAGCTTGTTCCTTCTGAGCTGTCTTCCAAAACCTGCTCCTGCATTTAGAGTCTTCATGACCGAAGTTATTGCAAATAGAACATTCAATTTCATTTTCAAGGGCGGAAAAGTTTTTATAGGTCCTTTTCGTAATTCCAATCATACTTCTTTGTTTTTGAGCTTCTCTAGTCATGATTGTCTTATAGGCAACACATTGAGCTGCTTTGTGGCCAAAGTTATGGCAATAGAAACATTGGCCATTGAAGAAACTCCTGCAATTATCAAATCTACCAGCTAAATGATTGTAGTTTCTATTGTCATCCATTCTTGAGGCAAATTGAGAATATTTTACCTGTGGCTGGTTGTAGCTTTTGTTCATCCTTAAGGTGGATTGCCCCCAATTTACCTGGTAGTCTTTATTTATTCTTGATGTCAATCGTCCTTGTTTTACCTGGTGATCTCCATTGGGCTTTTGCTCATTCCTCCTTGCTGCATCAAGATAACTTTTGAGGTGGATGGTTTCTGCGCTTGAGATGCTTCTTCATTATATCCCAGACCTGTCTTGATTAGAGGGGAACGCTGCACTTTGATAATCTCATCTAGAGTTTCAGATCCTTTAACAAATCTAAGATTAAGAGCTTTGGTTTTCTCAATCTCTTTTCTAAGTCCCACAATTTCACATTCCAATTTTTCATGATGTTTTTCGCTTTCAGCCAGTTGACATTGCAGAGAATCAATAATCACATTTTTCTTTTCTAAACAAAGTTTGAGATTAGAAATATCTTCATAAAGACCTTCTTCATCTATAGCATCCATATAATCATCATCTTCAAAAGCCATTAAAAGTTTATAATCATTACCTCGTTCATCTTCATCACTATTTGAGAGTCCATCACTATCTTCATGAGTGTAATAACTTTTCTTATTTACATTCTGTTTCTTGTTCCATCTAACAGGTTCCTTACCCTTATCAATCTTATCCTTATGAGGGAATTTGGCAGCATAGTGACCAACTCTTCCACAAGAAAATCATTTGAAAGGTAACTTACCTCTCAATCTTCCAGTACCTCGTTGAAGGTTCTTGACAAAGTTTGAATCTTCCTCTTCTTCTGAGACGTGTCTTGACTCATAGTAATCTCCTTTGCCTTAAGCCTTGAAAGCGACTTCTCTCCTGTCTGACGGCCCTCCTTTCCTCATTTCATAAGTAGTCAAAATTTCGTGCAGTTGTGGCATGGTAAGATTTCGTAGATTCTCTTTCTCTTCTATTGCAGAAACTTTAGATTCAAACTTAGGGGACAAAGATCTTAGAACTTTTTCTACCACAACAACCTCTTTTATTTCTTCACCCAAGTTTTTCATACAATTAACAATCTCATCTACACGTAGGATATAGTTAGACACACTTTCATCATTGTGCATTCTGATATTTTCATACTGAATTTTGAGAGTTTGAAGTTTTGCTCGTTTTACCTGTTCATCTCCTTCATAGCTCAGAACAATCTTGTCCCATATTTCTTTTGCAGATTCATACTACATAACCTTGACGAATTCTGATTGAGATAGACATCCTAATAGGGTATTGACAGCCTTTGCATTTGTTTCATATTTCTTCTTCTCAGCCATATCTATAGGAGTTGCTGATGGAAAAGTGTACCCTGTATCTATGCTATCTCAGACTTCTATACCAAGAGATTGAAGATAGCCAGTAACTCTTACCTTCCAATATACGAAGTTTGTCCCATCAAAAATTGGTGGCCTGATAGATGATTCTCTCTCGTAGTTACTCATGATGATGGATCTTCCTTCAAGCGATGAAGCTTCTTCAGAAGGACTTGCTCTGATACCAATTGTTGGAAATAATACTGAGAGGGGGGGTGAATCAGTATTATCAAGTCAAAGATTCCTTTTTCAAAATCAATTGATATACGCTACTTCAGTTAATTAAACTTGCGTATATACGCAACTATTCAGAAGGAAACCAGTGTATACAAAGCAAACTTTTAATTTACTTTATCTTTCTGATGTTGATTGTTAATCTGTGTTTTAGAATCAAATAACCAGTAACCATAAACAGTAAAGCAGAGTAGAAAGACAATCGCACACAAGAACACAAGATATAAGGTGGAAACCCAATGTGGGTGAAAACCACCTGCTACAATTCGTCTCTATCTTCCTTTAAATTAGAAACTTCTTTTACAATGTACTGGTGCAGTCCTTTACCAGTACGCAGGCTGCAACCTGCAGAGAGCTACAACCCTCTCTTGTTCTCCAGCTTCTCCTGGAAGGGAGCTACAACCCCCTTAGCTCTTACACTAGCCAAGATACTAGTACGTAGGTGCTGGCGTACAGAAGGGTACAACCTTCTCTTTCTTCCAGGGACCACGTTTCATAAATTTTCAGAATGGATCCATGAACATCGACCAATCATCAAGAATTCAAACAATCTCCTTTTCACCAATTAGATCTGGATCAAGTAGATACTTCTCTGACAGCTGTACCCAAAACACAGTAACCGTAACCACACACCAAAATCTGAACCCAGAACACTGTAGAAGTAGCTAGATCACAACTCAAAAGATGTACGCTATTTCAATAACCTGCAACATGCGTGCATACGCTCCAGTGTTTGGAACAATCTGCGTATACGCTGTTTTCATTCACTGAACCAGCATGTATGCCTTCGATTTATTGAACCTGCGTACATATCTGTAAAGGATAATTCACTCTTTCAGATATTCAAACACTAATTAACCCAGATTATCAGTTTTACAGATCAAGCAAGCGCCACATATAACATATTAAAATCATACAAATATACTATCATTCAAGCTTAAAGATTATGACCCATCAATAGAACTTATCCTTCTCTTTGTGCTAAGGTTCCTCCTTTATTTAGATCCAGATCTACACCTTATCCCAATTACCAGTATTCCAGATCTAGCCCTTTATCAAATATTCAATAATAATTTAGATGATCCTTTACCACATGATCTCCTTCCTCTTTTATAGTCTTAGGCCTTCCACAATACCACGGTCAAAAACCATAATAAACCAATACCACGGACCCAATACTTGGGATCAACACTTCTGACGAGGTGCCATGGTCCAAAACCATAGGTTCAAATACCAAGGACTAACTGCCACGGACCAAAGGTAAGTTCTTCAACATATACGTGCCTGTGTAACGTCTAACCCGCGTGTATACGCATCTTCATCTCGATGAACCTACGTATATGTCTTTTCCTTCATTCTGAAAGCCTGAACTGAGATCTGTTACCTAAGAGAGTTTCCATCAAGGACAACACCTGTGCCATGGCTCCAAAACTGTGCCATAATGCCAACATTATAACCACATCTTGGCCTTGTAATACATGTGATTGGGGCTCTAGGTAAGTGAAATAAAGTTCCAACTCAAGGATTGACCACTTAGGGTGTTTCGTCGGCTCTTGGGTGATTTGTAGTCCCTGTGGGATGTCATTTTGTGGTTAGCAAGTCTTAGTTGTAGGACCCACTTCCTTAACTAGAACTAGGAGGTCAGGTCATGTCATAGTAGCACTCCACTTCACATTTACCCAGAGGTGTTGTAAAAGTGGGTAAATGTGGGAGAGGGTGTGTTACAAATTGCTATCAAAGCTTCCATGTCCAAACACTTGAACTAGATGGGATAGATGCATGTTGTTATGCATGCATTATCATGGTTATGGTTTTCGTGCATGAGGTAGTTGTATGTTGTTAGTGTTATCATGCATGATGTCAACATGTTGATATGGATATGTATATATATATTTATCATGCTAATCTATAATTATTTGTTCAAACGAGATAGCCTCCCCTAAATATCACTGAGGTATGTTTGATTATGTTTATATTTGGTTATCTGAGATGGTATGTTTACAGGAAGAAGATCAGAGATGAAAAACATAATGGTGGATTGCAGTTCACGTGACTCTCCTGATATATCAGATGAGAAACCAAGATATGAGTACTCTCCTGACATAGAAAATACCTTGAGAAATCTGAAGGTAGAAATCACAAGGTGCATGGTAGATAATGACATGATCATTTAGTCACAGGAAAGACTTGTTAGGGCACATGAAAAACAAGAGGTTAGTGTGGTGATCCTTCAGAGTTTGTCAGATTTGTAGAGACAAGGACAACCAAGGATCAGTTATGGATAGGAGGACAGGAACAAAGGGTCATATGGTAGCAGGTCTCATTGATGGCATAGGTTGGACAAAGATGATATAATCAGAGGTTCCAAATGGATGGATGCACCTGACATTAGAGGTAGTGGTTATGCATTCTATTCTAGTTCTAGTTTAGATAGGCATCATGGTCATCATTGTTATCATCCTTACATGAGGAGTGAGAGGGCATACTTTCAGATGAGAAAGCCAAGCCTCCTACCTTTGATGGAGAGCTGAAGAAACAAAATATGCAGAAGCATGGTTGCTTGGGATGAAGAAGTTCTTTGACTTGCAAGACTATATATAGAATATGAAGGCCAGAAAAGCTATTTTTAGTCTCAAGGGAAAATAAAAAATTTGGTGGGAAGATGTGAAGTGTGTCAGAGGCATCAAGACAAAGGAGTTGAGTTGGCATGGATTCATGAGACTTTTTAGAAAGAATTATTTGTCAGAGAGATACTATGACGATAAGTCTAAGGATTTATACGAATCGAATATGGGATCTATGATAGACGAAGAGTATACGACTAAGTTTTTGGAATTTTTTAGGTATGTGTCATATCTTAAGGATGAGAGGAAAAACGTTCAAAGATTCATCAGTGGAATACCATTAGCATTCAAGGATCATATTGAGTATGATTAACATTGATCAATGGAGGAAGTAATTTGGGAAGTTGAAGCACTGCTATGAGAAATCAAAGTGCAAGGTTGAGCCTAAGCATGACTAGAAAGGAAATGATAAGGCCAAAGGAAAATGGCCTTTAAAGCGGGAAAGACCTCAGGATGTAGGTGAGAAAGGGAATGTGGCTCCTTACAAGAAGTTCAATACAACAGAGAAGGGACATGGATCTTATCTTGAATAGAAAAAAAATAAGGGTAGTGGCAAACAACCATTGTAGTGTTGGATAGTGGCAAGGATCATCATAATAATTATTGTCCATCGTATCAGGGTGGTAGACCTCATATCTATAGTTCTCAAGAGGCACAAACAACTGGGGATGTTGAATAGACTATTCCTCATATCTATGCAACATTTTATAACAAGTAATAAGATCACTAGGCATCCATTATTGAGATGGAAGGTAAGCTTTGTGATTGAGTTGTTTCCATTTAGATTGACCTTGGATCTAATTATATTTATGTTAATCTTGACCTGGTGGATAAGTGTGGCGTGATTAAGAAGTGCATACAGAGTCTTGGTTGGTGCAATTGGCTATAGGTACTAAGAAAAGAGTTCATCATTCGGTGAGAGCTTTTGCATTTGAGCTAAATAGTATGCCTACATCAGTGCATCTGAATGTGCTTCCTTTGGGTTCGTACAAAATGATTTTGGGTATCGATTGGTTGTACCTTCACAGGACTAAGGTAGATTTTTACGAGAAGGCTATTGAGTGCTTAGATGATGAAGAAGAGAAGAGAATCTTGCAGGGTATGAAGAATCCTACATCAGTAAGAATTGTTACAACTATGCAGGAAAAGTGCAATTGCATGAAAGGATGTGTGTTGTTTGCAGTTCATATTTCTAGTGATAAAGGGGAAGGATGTTGAGGATGTTGAAGTCTTGAAGAGGTATCCAATTTACAACAGTTTTAGGATGTATTTCTAGAAAATATTTTAGAGTTACTGCCTCATAGGGCAGTGGAATTATCTTTTGAGTTGGTACTAGGAGCAACACCAACATCAAAGGCACCTTATAGGATGAGCACTCCAAAGTTAGTGGAACTAAAGTTGTAGCTTAAGGAAATGTTTGATAAGGGATACATTACACTAAGTGTGTCATATTGGGGTACACTAGTGTTGTTTGTGAAGAAGAAGGATGGTGCTCCTAGGTTATGTATTGATTATAGGCAGTTGAACAAGGTGACGATCAAGAAAAGGTACCCTTTGCCGTAGATTGATGACCTATTTGATCAACTGAAGGGAGTAGCAGTGTTTTCAAAGATTGAATTGAGATTGAGATATCATTAGGTATGCATTAAAGAAGATGACATATACAAGACTGCATGTACCAGGTATGGGCATTATGAGTTTATAATGGTTGTGTTTGGTCTTACTAATGATCCAACTACTTTCATGTGTTTGATGAATAATGTGTTGCATCCTTATCTGAACAAGTTTGTGATAGTATTCATTGATGACATATTGATATATTCTATGAATGAGGAAGAGCATGAAGAAGATCTAGCAATAATGTTTAGGTTGTTGAGAGAGCATCAGTTGTATGCCAAACTTAGTAAGTGCAGTTTCTTTTAGACATAACTTCATTACTTGGGACATGTTGTTTCCAAGGAAGGTATAACATTGGACCCATAAAATATTAGAGCTATCATGGAGAAGGAAAATCATAGGAATGTGGATGATGTCAAATCATTTATGGGACTAACATGTTATTACAGGTAGTTCATCAGGAACTTCTCACAAATTTCTTATCTTATTACATCTTTGCAGCGAAAAGGAAAGAAGCTTGAATGGACTAAGGAGTGTGAAACTAGTTTTGAGTAGTTCAAGCATTTTCTTACAAATGCTCTGGTCTTGAAGATTTTAGATCTAAATAAAGAGTTTGTGGTATGTACAAATGCTTGCAAGAGAGAACTTGGCGAAGTCTTGATGCATGGAGGAAAGGTGGTATGCTACGAGTCAAGGAAGTTGAATGCGCACGAGCATAACTATGTGACTCACTATCTTGAGTTGGCTACTATTATTCAAGCCTTGAAGATGTGGAGACATTATCTTATTGGCAAGAAGTTTATTCTGATGAGCGATAAGTGGGATAAGGTGCTTGTTTGACCAACCTAATCTAAATTCCAGGAAAACTAGATGGTTAGCCACTTTTAGTGAGTTTGATTTCAATATAAGGTACATCAAGGGAAATGAGAACAGGGTTGCAGATGATCTCAGTAGGAGAGTGTAGGTGAATCATATTGCAGTAGTGAGTTCTTATGGGACAAAATTGTAGGAGAAGATCCTGTAGGAAGGACAACATGATGACATGTACAAACAATTGAGGCACATGTTACAACAACAAGGTGCAGGTGATAGGGATGAGGAGTATCATCTCACTACAGATGGCATGTTTAGATGTAGGAACATGATTTATGTACCAGATGACAGTGATCTCAATAAACTTATCTTGATTTAGTTTCATGTCAAGTCATTTTAGGTCACTTGGGATTTCAAAATACATTGACAACAATTAGGAAATTCTATCATTAGCTGAACTTGAAGAAAGAGATGGTTAAGTTTTTTGTGAGATGTTTGGATTCGTAGAAGGTAAAAGTAGAGTGTAATCATCCAAGTGGTTTATTACAAACAATTCCGATTCCAAAGTGGAAATGGGAGGTCATTTCCATGGACTTTATTACATGTTTTCTAAGGACACCAAAGCAACAAGATTCCATAATGGTTGTGGTTGACAAGTTAAGTAAGGTAACTCACTTCATTGTAGTAAAGTCTATGAATTCAGCTAGTGAGGTAGCTCAAATATTCATTAAGGAGATAGTGAGATTGTATGGTGTTCCTAGGAAGATTGTATCAGACAAAGATGCCAAGTTCACTTCCGAGTTTTGAAAGGAGTTATTTGCAGGTTTGGGGACAGAGCTGGCTTTCAATACAACTTATCATTTGCAGATAGATGGAAAAATAGAGAAGGTCAACAATATTCTTGAGGACATGCTAAGTATGTACATCATGTATTAACAGAGTAAGTGGGAAGAGAATCTTCCACCAGTATAGTTTTCATATAATAATGGGTATGAAGAGTTTTTGAAGATGAGTCTCTTTGAGGTTCTTTATGGGCAAAGTTGTAATACTCCTATCCTTTGGAGTGATCGAGTGAACAGGGTATTGATTGGACCAGATATGTTGGTAGAGATGGAGCTATAAATGCAGATTATTAAGAGGAATTTGAAGGTAACACATGACATGCATAAGAGTTATGCAGATCACCCCAAGGTATTTATGGAGTTTCAGGTTGGAGAGCATGTGTACTTGCACATCAATCCCAAGAGGAGATCCTTGAGGATTAGATCATGTGCCAAGTTGGCACCTAAGTATTGCAGGCCTTTCAAGATCCTTGAGAGGATTAGACCAATGACCTACAAACTTGCATTGCCTCCGACAGTGAAAGTCCATGATGTTTTCATGTTTCAATGCTTAAGAGATATGTGCAGGATGTTGATAATTTGATTGACTGGTTTGTATTGTAGGTGGAGCCAGAGGGATAATTCCAGCCAGAGCCCTAGTGCATATTGTAGCAAAAACAACTCATGCTCTAAAATCGAGTAATTGAGCAAGTTAAAGTGTAGTGGAAGCACTTTGGGCCAATGAAGCTAGATGGGAGATTGCAGATCAGATGTGAGCCTTGTATATTTCATTATTTGCTAGGTAAAGCAAATGAGTTTTGATATATGTATGTATATATGTTTATGGTTGTAGATACCATAATGAGTTGTGTTATAAAGCTCGAATAAGTGGTATGATTTCCATATTTGTCATGTTGGTCATGACTTATAGTAGTTTTTCATTGTAAATATTGTATCGAGCTATGTTATAAAGCTCTATGGGCAATATGTTTTGGTTTTCAATAGTTTTGCAGGTCATAGGTGTCATAGAACACTAAGGATGGTGTTTCCCTAAGGGGGAGGGGTTTGTAACAATCTCAGATCAAAAGTTCATGTAATAAAGGTTAATAAAGGAAAAATAAGACTAATGTCATGGGGCATGTATTTCAAGCTGAATATTGGGAATAATAGGCATCAATTTCGGTTTATATATGGATAAGGAAATTGGAAAAGGAAAAGAGGTATTAATTGGCATGTATTTATGAAAATAAAGGAAAATAGGAGAAAAGGAAGGTGAAGAGACACAAGTTTACATCAGAGCAAAATTAGAGGAAAAATAAAGTAGAGGCCTCAATGATAAAAAGGCTTCTAAGGATCAGTTCACAACTTTTTTGAGTTCAACCTTTTGTCAGTTTTTCTCTGGAATTAGTGAAAAAGAGAAAGAGAGCGCTAAGAGGAGAAAACAATCAAGCAAGCAAAGGAAGGAAATTGATAAGCAAGGAAAGCAAGGAGAAGGTTGGATCACCAGCTTCAGTGGGACAATTTTGCAGGTAACATCTTGCATGTGTGATTTCCTGGTTGAGGTGTGAATGCATGGTACATGCATTTATTTATTTGGTTAATTTGTTGTCATAGGCACAGGTTTTGTTAGTTTTCACATTGGTTTCAACATCGCCTTTCCATTTCCTAGATAACCATGGTGTGATGGCATTCATTTCTTCTTTGAGCTTTCAATTGCCAGAAGATTTTGGAACCAAGTTAGGTTGTATTAGGAAAATTCCTAAGGGTTGCGGGTGGAGATGTATTTCTCCAGAAAGCCCTCAACAAGTGGGTGGAGATAGGAAAATTCCTCGAGGTGTGACGAAGGAATTCCAAGGCATCCAAGCTTTTTTTTGTTTGGTGATCTCTTGATCGGTTTTGGTGAGATCATGATAGTTTGAGGGTGGAGATGGTTTAACCTCTGGATTCCCATGATTGTATATGTATTGGTTTATCTAATGATATCCCACATTCATGCTTGGAATATGACATGGGGGTGATTTATTTATTTTTTTTATTTTTTTTTTTATTTTTATTTTTTTTTTTTCTTATTCAGCTCAATCTATGGTCGGGTGGTACGTGGAAGTCCCTGACTTGGTTGGCTTTTGCATAAGTTAATAAGAGCTATCTTTCTATTATACTCTATGCGAATTTTTACTTGTTATTATGTGGCTTTGATGGTTTCTTTGTCATGGTGAATATTCTAATTAAATTTTGGTTATAAACATGGTTCTATAAGTTATATGATCTAGTTATGTCTCTTGTTATGATTTGATTAGTTGATGAATGGTCGAGGAATGCATGGGCTAACAAGTGTTATTGCAACTACTTGAGAGGGAATTAGACCTTCTCGGTGATTCACAACTAAAGAACAAAGATTTACACTTAGATATTCATTCATGACCTATAGCTTACATGTTTACCATGTGTTTGATGAAATTCCTAGTATGTTCTGGTCAGTCTAGGTCAAGTTTATGACTCAAGTTTGTATGTTTAGCTTTGTCATTATGTCATTTAATATTAGGAGAAGTTACAGTCACTTCTAGCATTAGGGAATTTTGAGGTCTAAAATGGGTCTCCTAAGAAAAATGTACAACCAAAATAAACTTTATAAGAACCAATAGGACTCACTATGATGATGTCAACCATGGGGGATGATTCACCATTTTTGACGTAAAAAAGTAAAAACATAAAAAGCTAAAAAATTAAAAAAGTAGTAAAACTACTTTTTCAACTCTTATTTTCAACTTATCTCCCTAAGGTTTTACTCAAATTTTGTGCGAGAGTACTCGTTGGATGCGAAATGTAATTCCTCATCCAAGGAGTATTATTTTGCATACTTTCGATGGACCCTACTACACGAAAAATGAAAAATACATGAAAAACGTGATTGCAATCACGTTCTTTCATGTATTTCTCATTTTTCGTGTAGCACAGTCCATAAAAAGTATACAACATGGGTACTCCTTGGATGAGGAATCCAATTCTACATCCAACGTGTGTTTCCACTTGAAATTTGAGTAAACCTATAGGGAGATAAGTTGAAAATACGAGTTGAAAAAATAGTTTTTTCTTTTTTCCCTCTAAAATTTGATGATGTAATCAAATCTTATTTTATTACTTCCAATATTATTTTATAATTTCCTTAGGAGGCCCATTTTAGACCTCAAAAGTCCCCTAATGGCAGTGGTCTGGAGGCTGACTTGGAAAGGTGACTCAAATCTCGGGACCGCACCCTCTGAAATCTGTATTTTGGGTTATAACCGCACTTAAGTAGTGTTTTGCATGTAGTTGGAGGTCTATAACCGTACCCTGGCCTTGTGATGCATGTGGTTGGGGCTCTAGGCTAGTGAAATAAAGTTTTAACTTAGGGATTGACCACCTGGGGTGTTTCTTTAGCTTTTGGGTGATCCGTAGTCTCTGTAGGATGTTAGTTTGTGGTCTTTAAGTCTCAGTTATAGGGCCGACTTCCTTAACTTGAACTAGGAGTTTAGGTCATATCATAGTGGCACTCAACTTCACATTTACCCAGAAGGTTTGTAAAAGTGGGTAAATGTAGGAAGAGGTGTATTACAATATATTCTAAATTAATTTGATTTTTTATATATTGATATTTTTATATATATTATATATATATATATATATATAATATATATATTTATATATATATATATTATATATATATAATATATATATATTATAACAATATACATTAATATATTTTAAATAATACATATATTTTATTATCTTTTTTTTTAAATATAAATTTATGAAATTAAAATTATAAACATATTTTTTAACATTAATACAAAAAAATTAAATTTTAAATAATAATAATAAAAACAAATTATTATGATTATTATTTAATTGTGATGAGAATATTGTACTAAATTATAGTATGTGTTTGGATCATGACTTGTACAACTGGTGAGTACAATGAAAATTCTTCGAGGCTAGCTATTATTGTAATTTCACAACAATGTTTATTCTCGATATTTATTAGCTGTGTTACCATCCTAACAAACACATGGTCTTTGGTGGTGTAAATTCTCCCAATGACCTATAGATACAGACAAAAATTACACTGCATAACATACCCCATGTTAAGGAATAATTACGAGGGAATGAATACTATTTATCATCAAGGCTCTTGCATCCAAGTTTACAACTTTATTGGTGAGATCATCTATAGTAGAATTATTCATTCTTAACACATGAAAGAAACTAGTAGTAGAGAATATTACTTTCAGATTCCTGATTCGATCAATAATGCTTTGTAATTTGCAATCCTTAAGCAAAGATCTATGAACAAGGTGATGGATAACTAGCTATGAATCTACCAACACCATTGAATCTTCGATGTTTGCTTCTTTGGTTAGAAGGAGCCCTTGTAGTAATCCATATCCCTTTGTCACATTATTGTGCAGTTGTTTAACTCTAAATTTTACTAAATTCAAATTTCCCATTGAAATTAAGAACAACCCCTTTGATTTTGCTCTTGCCACCCCTATTTATATGATTATTAATTAAATACTATATTTAAAAATAATTTAACATGAAGTAAAACCAAAATTAATGATACAAATAGAAGTACACAAATTAAAGTTTGTCTCTAGTATGTAGAGATGATTTGCATTAAAACAAGTGCTAGATAGTAGCTAGTGTTGCCGTTTAGTTTAAATATAGTTCAACTAAGATAAAGTCGTTAACTATTGTGCACCAAATTGGCATATTTTACCCATCGAATATGTCATGTAGCTGATTGTACTATTGAATTTATTGAGTATGATTAGATCTAGTATATTGACTATTATGGTGTGAATTTGACCTATTTTGCCAGAGAATCTGTAGTGTAGTGGAATGTACCATAGATGTAGATCAAGTAGTATTCGTGGTGTGTCCAGGTGATTAATTCTCATCTGAAGTTACTTGATGCCTAATTTGCATTAAATATTCTTATTGGTCAGATGCTTTTGTTGTCATTGAATTGTTTATTTAATAAAATTACTCATTACTTATGTTAAAAGTGACATAGAATTCACAACTTCAAAATGCAAAACATTTTTGTAATTATAATCACCATATATCTTACAATGATACCACATTTTTAATGACCAAATAAAAAGGAACAACACTTAGGCAACCTAAAAAAATCATACATATATAAATAAACCAAAAATTTCAAAATAATAACGTAATGTTTTATTTTTTAAATTATATCTATATAAATTCAACATTTTAGAAAATTTAAATATATTAATCATGCTGGGCCATGTCCATCCATCAACAAACTTTACATTTTAGAAAATTTAAATATATTAATCATATTGGGCCATGTCCATCCATCAACAAATTTACAACTCTTTCTTTAGTCCCATAAATGTTCAACTCTTCCCTAGTCCAATAAATGTTCTAGGAACAAATGCCACCGAAAATATTCCCAGAGTAATATCTAAGAAACAGTGAGCCACGGGACCTTATAAATTAATATAATTTCTAAGGTTCATCCTCTAAAACTTTGAGAATAACAAGAGATAATCTAAGATGAACTTATATATTACCTCACAATTGAATTAGCAACCAAAATCTTGATTTGAATACTCAATGGTTTAAACGACTAAGGCGTAACCATTGTTTTTAAAGAGAATTGTAAGGCAACCATTTCGATAGTTGAAGAGTATTATCTTATGATTTTAATGTTTTTACTTTCATTAAAATAGTGATTTATTAAAATGTATTTTTTATGTAATTCAAGTCAAGATTATTATTATCATTGCGATGATAATGATTAATGTGTATTAAAATTGATGTAGTTTATTGTAGTTTATCGAAGACCTTACTCTAGCTAGTAGGTACAAAAGGAGCTCTGAAGACCTCAGTGAAAATTTGTTTGGGCTAGAGCTAGTCAAGCTCTGTAGTGCTCAAGATCTCATAATTTGCAACGGTCTAAAGAAGTGGCCCAATTCTAGCAAGATGACCTGCATCCGTGGACTTGGTAGTAGCATGGTAGACTACATTATTTCTGATCTCCCATTATACAACGAAATAATAAATTTTGACATCTTAAACGACCACGAACCTGACTCTGATCATAGGCCTTTACTTATAGCTCTCAATTTTTTCATGCATAGAGTTCCCACAGAAAATAATACTTACAGACAAAAGAAATTAATATTTGATAGAAATAAAAGTGATCCCTTTCTAAATGAATTAAAAACTAAATTGCTTCCTTTATCTAGTATAGACAACATAGAAGACCTCTATCATAATTTTACTACAACCCTCTCATATTCTATTAACAAGTTCTCAATTGAAGTTTCAAATAATAAAAGAAATAGCAAAACCAATCCATGGTATGACAAAGATTGTAAAAGTGCAAGAAGAGCAATTAAGGAAGTTGTTGACGAATCCCTTAAAATGGACAAGATAAAAATATACAAAGTCCTAACTAAAAGGAAAAAGAGGCAGTACATTCATCAAAGACAAGAGAATCTCTTACACCTCTCTAAGGTAGCTCCTAAGAAATTTTGGAGGCAGATTTTAACTAGGAAGACTAAAGATAATAATAAAATTGCTCTTCACAATTGGAATTCCTATCTTAAAAAGCTTTATGAATCTCCAAATGTCATGGATAATTTGGAAACCCCGCTCACAACGAAAGAAGTTTTCTCTTTAGAAGAGATTAAGTTTGGGGTTAATGGCCTTGCTAATGGGAAAGCTAAGGACATTGAAGGTTACTAGGTGGAAATCTTAAAAATTGGAGGTCCTGTCCTCATCCCCCACATCCACAAGCTTTTCAATCAAGCAGTCAAGCAAGGGTTCCCTAAACCTTGGACTGAGAGCCTCATTATTCCTATTTTTAAAAGTGGGGATACAAATAACCCCTCTAATTATCAGACAATTATGATCAACCCTCTCTTAGCCAAGTTATATGGTAGTATTTTGGAAAAGAAGTTAAGCATATGGCTTGAAAGTGAAGGTAAGCGGGCTAAAAGCCAAGCAGGTTTCAGAAGGTATCACTCAACAACAGACCACCGCGTTATGCTTAGGATCATTGCGGAGGAATGTCGTAATGATAAATCCAATTTATTTTGTTGCTTAGTGGACTTTAGAAAGGCTTTCGATACGGTTCCTAGATACAACCTTTGGAATAGATTAGAAGAGCTAAAGGTTCCCCTCGAGTTGAGAGCTGCCACTATAAGGTTATACGAGAATGTAATTGCCAAGCTAAAGAGTAATGAGGTGTGGTCAAAAGATATTAAGTGTAACATCGGAGTTAAACAAGGTTGCCCCCTCTCCCCTACCCTATTTGGCATTTACATTGATAAGCTCGAAGGCTATTTGGAGGAAGCAGGATGTGATGGCACGATCTTCGCTGGGATAGTCATCATCCTTCTTCTCTATGTTGATGATATTGTTCTTTTGGCAAGGTGCCCATCTGATCTTGATAAGCAACTCTAGCTTCTTAAGGATTTATGCTCTACCATGGGTATGACTGTTAACACTGACAAAACAAAAGTTATGATTATCAAATCCAAGAAGGACACTTACGCTAATTTTATGTATGACAATAATAACTTGGAGGAAGTGTATTCTGACAAGTACCTAGGAATTGATATTCATCA
>APFE030521483.1:72911-91461 GCA_000404065.3 Pinus taeda | reverse complement strand
ACCTTGAAAAAATCTTTGGAGCATTCTAATTGTGTAGATTACATAGCCTAAACTTATAATTCCAAGAAATCTCTTCCAGAATTTCAATAGAATTGAATAGAAGATATACCTGAAAAAGAACCATGACATCTAATAGTTAGACTACACTTTTATAAAATTATTAATTAAGCAATATATCCATATAAATTTTATGTAAAATAACGGAGTTTTGTAACTTTCTACATTTTTGGTTCTTTAAGTCGGACTTCGATGATATAATTTATGGCAAAATCATGATTTTTTTATTATTATTTAAAATAATTTTTTGAATGTATAAATGGATTCATTACCCTGGAAAAACCCTTAAACACTCTAATTATGCAGATTTCCCAACTCAAACTTGTGATTTCAATAGATTCTGATGAGAATTTAGGTAAAATTAATTAGAAAATATACCAAAAAACAAAACATAAAAATGTTAACTAAAATTACATAAAATCAACAACAATAATACAAATTTAAATACATAGACATCATTAAAATATGAAATTTGTCTTTGATATAGAAAAATGGTGTGCATTAAAAATGAGTAGAAGGTATGGTTATAGGGATTGTTATCCTCAAAACAACAATACAAATTTAAGTACATATACATCATTAAATTGTGAAGTTTGTATTTAGGATATAAAAAAGTTTTGCATAAAAAATGAGTAGAAGTTGTGGTTAGAGAGATTGTTATCTTCATATCAAGGTCATTGTATTTTTTTGGAGTTTATCAATGATCTATAACTAGCATACCCCTAAAGTGGGGAAGGGAATGTCAAATAGAGTGTAAATATTATATGATGCTTTATGTGTCCTTTTTAAAGCCTCTTATGATTAGATATTTAAGAAAATCCTACTTCAACATGCCTACACAATGTGAAAAGTAATGATCCATCTATTTGGGTAATCAAAGATTAGATAAACATGTCAATGATGAAGACTATTACGTTCTTTTGTATAACAAGGTAAATTCAATATCTTAATGAAAAAGAATATTACATTCATTGGTATAAGGTAGCATAAATAAGGCCAAGAATGTGTCAACTGCAGTTTGTCACAATCATAAGTAATTAGTAGATACATGCATGAAAGGAATATGTAAACATGGTTGCTAGAAAAGTAGAATTATCTAAAAACAATGAAATGAATAAAAATTGAGTCTAACACAAACTCCATTTATCTCATAATGATGGCATATTGTGATTATATAAAAACAACTTGGTATAATTTAAATAAAAACATTTGTGTATAACTGGAATCTCATTTCAACTTGAGTAAATAGTAGTATTTATTATTTACTCATTGTGTTGCATCTAAATACATACTATGCCAGAATAGCCTTGTTGTTTTTAATTGCCCTCTTTATTGTTTTCCTTGATATTGTTTCATGTGCAAATTTGAACAATGTACATATAGCAAGTCATTTGTACACACACAAATACTTCTTGGAGGTTTTGAGCCTTACAACTCTCCACAACAATTGATCCTACCTTAACACTGTACAACATTCCTCACTTCGCATACCATCTTATTTTAGTCTAGATCTTGAGCAAATATAAGGATCCAACCATGCCATAAAAGTTATAGTTTTTTATCCATGGAGAAATTGTATGACATTTCATATATGGAGCACAAAATGAAAAGCATAAGAAAACCTCATAGAAAGGGTGTATCCACATTACACCAACATGAGTAGACTTGTAAAGAATGGAAACTTGACAGTTGAAGCACACTTTAAGGGAAAACCATAGTATCTAGAAAAATATGTAAAGAGGTATGGTGGTACAAATGATTACTATTGCAAAGTTTTGGACAATTATAAGGGCCCTCCTATATAGGCCATGGCTATGGTTGTATTGTCTCCGACTGATTCCGCCAATTTGAAAGTTAATGTTTAGAAAAAAAAACACCCTCCTTTGTGCTTAAACCCTCTATACCTGATGATAGAAGGTGACGTTGAAGAGTGTAGAAGGAACATGTGGTTTGCTTTGCCTCTAAGGAAGGTTTTGGGTTCATTGGAAGAATAAATGATATAAGGTCATTGGCAGTTGATGAAGGATGTGTTTTTAGTTGTGGGGGAATATATTGTAGTCAACCAAATCCTTGACCATTTGGGATGCACTTTGGCATGGCATTTTATTGGCAAGAGGGGAGGGATGGACTATCTTCCAAGATAGATAAAGTAGATTTGGGGTTCAATCTTAGGTTATATACTAGTAGCTCACATAGTAGCAAGATAGATGCATTGGTTTTGTCCTTTGCAAGGAAGAAGATGCAATTTCTATATCAAATGAAGTTTGGTTTATGGATAACTTTTATTTCTCTATAACGATAATTTCTTGACTTCTTTTCTGAATAATAGTTTAGGTTCAAAGCTTTCATTTCTAAAGTTCATTTATGATAACGGGGTTTACCTTTCCATTATACACTAGTTTCATTTTTCCATGTAGATGTGTTTATGTTATGAGATTTCCATTGCTTATATGCCTCAACTTTCCATTGCAGTGTGTGTATCTATACATCTTATGTGATTCTTTTGGCATATATTATATGTTAAAAATGTATGAAAGCTTAAGTGTTTCAGTTTGATCGCAGAGTCCCATATTTGAACATTATGCCGCTTTCTACCTTTTTCTCACCTCGAGCTCTTTACCAGAAATGAAAAACATAAATTACAACAAATTTGGTAGTCTTTATCAAATATAAATTCCTTTGGAACATTCAAAACATAGTGAAAATGGCATATTGAAGAATAATGATATAGAAGTCAATCAAAAGCAAGAGGAAATTAAAATACCTCTAGAATATAATCACTTGAATTGAACCTTCTCATGGGGATCGTTCAAATATACTTGCAAGACACACTTCAACCAATCTATAAATTTTTGCTACATGGTAGAGACATTAATGCTAGTTTGTGAGGATGATGAACCATACTCCCCATCCCTTATTGATTTGTGTTCTCAAATTGTTTGATTTCTCTATACATTGTTGTTACTCTTGCAGGTTTATAGATCCATTCAAAATGTAGATATGTGAACTTGGAAGAAGAATTGAGGGCCTATATATTATTTTTTTAAAGATAAGTGAACTATTATATATAGCTAAAAGAGGTATATAGATAAGGTATGTTGCAATGTTGTATATAATCCAAAAAGCAATAGAGAGAGTTGCATGGTCAAATTGATGTAAAGGTTGGATGAATTGGAGAAGAAGGAAAGGTAAGAAAGAGTAGATATTTTAGTGATTAGAAAGGTTGAAGACATCAAATACATTACCAAAAAAGCTCGCAAAGATAGAAGAAAAGAATACTAGCACTTGCTACTATTAAAGTGCCTTCAAAGATTGAGAACAGAAACTAGAAATAAGCATGGAAACCAATAAAGAATTAGGACATGTAGTAGACAATGGACCTATTATAATGATAAAAGAAAAATAGCATGGTTATGTTGAAGAGATATTGGACAAAGTGTATATGCATATTGAAATGGTGCTCTTATGTCTAGGAGATGATGGTTGAGGCAAGTTGTCTACTCAAAAAGGACATCATGAAAATTTTAGCATCTAAATATCATGAATGAGTTAATTTTCCATGCTTTTTCCTAGAAAAATATTCATTGTGAAATTACCAAATATAGTGGTTTTTCACATCTACAGAAATCCACCTTGCAATGAGAATTGGACCTAAATCATGCTACTTATACAAAATGGACTATAACTTATAAGAATCATACTGGGTCAAGGGACATCAAAATCTCCCCTCCCAATCACACCAAAAGGGATTGGTAATTATAATATTAATCTTAAATAATTCCTCTTCCAGTGTGAGCACACTAATCTCCATAAAGGTAAATGGATCTATAAAGCACATTTCAGATACCCTGGAATGCTAGTTCTCCCAAGAACGAGAATTTCCATAAAAATGATGTCACATAAACTTTGTTAGGTGTCAATTTGATTTACTTTGAAACCTTTGATGAAATTTGTTTTGGCTCTTTCCCTCAAAGTTCACTAAATATGTGCATTGATCTTTCACCTTGCTTGAGAAGAAATCTTCTGATTATAAATCTTTCAAAAGTTTGTCTAAAACTCTCCTTTTGCATCCTATAGAAACTTGATTTTCCTATGTTGTATCATGCATGTTGTAATTGAGAGGATACAATGCATGCATTCAAGAAGAGACCTAAATTTCAACAAGAGCATCAATAACACACATGATACTCAATAAGTATTTGTGGAAAGGTTAACCAACCGAGTTCATATTCCTTCTTCGTGAGTATTTGTGCATTAGAGAGATGGTTGAAACAATTGCACCCACTACAACGACTCATTTTTTTTTATGTTTTCTTTATACTTTTATCCTACATTACATATATATTTATACATTTATCATGAAATAATGAATGTTGCATCCAAAATTACTTTCCTTTTGTGACATAGTGTGTTACAACTCCTTATAATCACAATGCATGGTTATAAACTTTCATTCATCAAAATAAAGGGAAACTTCCAAGTGAAATATTTTTTTCCTTGCAACACAATGCTTATCACACATCAATTTTTTTTTTTAATTATTACACATCACCTGTTGGTAATATTTCATTTATCACAATAATGTAAACTACCAAATGAACTGTTTTATTCTTTTACCGAGGCAAACTTTCCATGTTGTTGAAGGATACACATTGTCTCACAATGAAGGAAAGTTTGTGAAAATGTGAGATGTCAAATGTAAATGAAGTTAAACACATTCCAATATGTCGCAATAAAGGAAAGTTTGTAGTGATGTAATATTTCACAAGGAAAGCTCTAGAAAGTATGTTATGTCGGACATAAATGAATGTCTCTATGATGCAATGTGTTGTGACAAAAGAAATTTTGGAGCAATGTGATATGTTGCGATGGACAACAATTTATGTGTGATGGTATGTCACAATGAAGGAAAGTTTGAGAAATTTTGATGTCTCCCATCTAAAGAATCTTTGTTGTGATTTGATATGTTTGGGGTGATGTGATTTCATGATCAAAGGTGTTTTAGGTGTGATATGCAATGTTTTGTGATGATAAATGTTTTGTTGTGATGCGTCTTATGGAAATAAACTTTGATGTTATACAATATGTCACTAGAATGAAATAGTGGAGTGATATAAAATGACATCATCAAAGTAAGTTTACATTTGATTTGGTGCAAGAAACCAAATTTTGGAAGGTGCAAAAAATAGACTTTTGAATTGAGGAGATCCAACCCAATTGAAAATACAATATATCACTTGCTTTACAATGATGTGTTGTATCACATGAGACAAAGTTTTGTGAGGATGGATTATGTCACCAAAAATTAAAAATGAGGTGCTATGCATGGAAATGTGACTTAGATCCTTTTAGTGTGATACATTGCTTTAAAAAACAACATCTCTTTCATGCAAATGATCACCCCTCAGCACAATTGTTTTTCCTTCAATATTCTCCATAATGCATTACAGGAAAATGAAAATCATTATGATACACAAAAGAAAAAATTCTATCGCACAAAATATTAAATCATTGTGATACATAGGAAAAGAAATAATTTTATATCTATCATGTAACAACAAAATATATATTTCCTGCAATACATCACATCACAATACAATCTATTTTTCTATAACAAATAACGTGGCACCAAACATTTTCCGCATTTGCTACTAGTTACATTGACATCTTAACACATTGAATAAAATATTTCCTTAGCTGTGATACACATTCAAAACTAATACACATGGTATTGCATAACCCTTTTGTTAACTTACTATTTATACCTTAAAAAACAATTACTAATTTAAATTTTATAAATAACTTTGTAACACTTCAACCCTCACAAGAGTCGTCACTTTATGGAAAAAAAATTGCATGTGTCATTTGATTTAAAATACATTTACATACCAATATATATGATACTCATGAATATGTGTAAAGTACATTTAAATATCTTACATATCTAAGATGAATCTGTTGTTGGGTGGTCAACTTGTAATATGTATAATGGTTTTTAATGTAAAAAGTGACTTTGAATTACACAAAGTTACATGTGATTTAGAACCTTGATCTTAGGAGTTATGGTTTACTTTAAATCTACCAGAATATTCTGAAAATCAAAATTCCAAGATAACCAAATCCAAATGAAAAAACCACACCATCAATAAATATCTAACATAATTCATTATTAACAGTGGATATGTAGATTTAAATTTTAATATGTGTGTGTGTGTGTTGTGTTGTTATCGCTGAAACATTAATATTGTGTTCCCAAGTTCCTCTACCTTCTCATCCAAACTAGTTGGATATGTGGCTATATGCAATGGTGTTTTTCTAATCATTTTCTACAATCATTGTATGACCTAATCAATGAACTCACCTTTGTCACTAATTATTTACAACCCCCACCCAAATACAAACAAATAAAAAAAGGATGTCAATACGCAAAGATCAGTAATATGAACAATAAGGATAACAATAGATTTATTGATACTGTAATGTTGGAACAATAGAGCTGTGTCTGAATGTATTTTAGATATGATGGTCAATCTAGTAGGAGATTCAATGATGTTGTATGTATGTATATAATGTTGTAACAATAGATTTTTGTCTGAATGTATTTTAGATATGATGGTCAATCTAGTAGGAGATTCATTGATGTTGTATGTATGTATGTATGCATGTGTGTATATTTATATGTGTATATATGTGTATACACATACATACAACATCAACAAATCTCCTACTAGATTGACCATCATATCTAAAATACATTCAGACTCTATTGTTCCAACATTACAATATCAATAAATCTATTGTTACCTTATTGTTCATATTAATGATCTTTGTGTATTGATCCTTTTTTTATTAGTTTGTATTTGGGTGTGGGTTATGAATAAGAAGTGATAAAGGAGAGCTCATTGATTAGGTCATACAACGAATATAGAAAATGATTAGAAAAACACCAATGCATGTGGTCACATTACAATTGGTTTGGATGAGAAGGTAGAGGAATTTGGGAAACAATATTAATGTTGTAGAAATAACGACACAACATAGAGGGATGTAAGGTTGTGGGGATTATGGATCTTGGCAAAGTAGGAAATACCACCCTCATAAAATAATTCTTTAATTGTAAGAGCTTAGATTACCGTGGATCATGTTTTCTGTTTGATGTGAGAGAAGATGTTGGTAGAAGTTGTTTACATTCCTTATTGAATAAAATTGTAGAGGGCATGACTTCATTGGATCCGAAAATAGACAATATTGATGATGGTATATGAAAGATTTCACAATATCTCACCTGTTCTCAGGCTGGATCGATCTGAAGGGCGTCATCAGCATCATCTAACGCCCATTTTGTATTATTTTATCTATAACCACATCTCCATCTAATGCAGAAGGTAATTGATGACATATTAATAGCATTGGAGGAGCTATCCTTTAGCTAAATTAGAGTGGCATTAATGCATTTAGACATCTCCTATTCTAGCTCCTTTCTCGAGGGTGGAGTTCTCAATAGCTGACATGCAACAAAGTTTAAAAGAAAATATGTGTGGAAATCTATAATAGGATAAAAAGAAAAAAACACTTGCCATGTTGTAATTGGCTTCTGAATGACAATGAAGGTCAGTGGCGAATCATCCCCTTACATGATGCCTTTGAGATATTTATGATTATTATTTATTATTTTTGTTTTTTTTTGTGTAATTTTATCTCTTTTACAAATTGTTAGGGGATGTGTGACACTTTTTACTCAATCATGGTTGAAGAACATTATCATGTCAACTATATGGCTAACTTTAATTCTTTGACATACACTAAACACTAAAACATTCATCGCCTCAAGTTTATGTTCATGTAAATCAAATACTGAGGTTACGAAGATGGTATTAGCAATTCAAATTTAGATTTTACTAATAAGACATGGCTCATACAATGAAGGGCTATATCTCATTAGCACATAAATTGACAAAAATATTCAAAATTGTTTAGTGTAAGAGGCTTTACCCCCATTACTCCAAAAAAAATGATAAAAAGTGGAAAACTTTTTCAAGATTGTGATTCATAGTGTAATTGATTTTGTGTGGTGTTGTAAAGTTGATAAAATTGTTCAAAATTTAGGAAATGTTTATTGATTCAAAATTAAATGTATATAAATAAATTTACTAAAAATATATATTAAATTAGGAAAATATAATATTTTTCATTTTTAAATATAAATCACTTTGTTAGGGTAGTTGGTGTTTGATGGGTGCTTTTTAACCCAGGAAGAAACATGGTGGTCCTATTCTTTGCTTAGAGGCTAAAAACAACCACCAACAACTGAGTGAAATATTATGCCTTGTATCTAACTCTCAAGATGACCTCTCCCTTCTCTACCCTATCATCATTAGCGATTATAAGAACACTATTAGACATATTTAGCTATTCCATTCCTATGGACACCAAATTGTCTTCAATATTTCTATGCACCGCCTCTTTCCTTTCTGAATTCCCCTCTATCTCTTGTTGTCACGTACTCAAAATCAATCATTCCCCAAAATATTTCAAAGCTAACCTAGTAAACAATGGAAAAATGGGGGACCTAATGACTAGGGTTCCACTCTGCACATTCCATGATAACCCCCCTCTAATTAATCACATGCACCTTCTAATCATGAAATTATCCCACCCAAGTCCCATGGCAGTGTGCAAGTCATTGTATCACATTCAATTAACACTTCACCATAATAAATTCACTTCCCTCATATCATTGAGCATACCTTTTAATAAGTTCCCATGCTCCTCTTGAAGCTAAGGTGGAATATTTGCATTGATCCAGGAGCTAATGGGGTGTACTACCTATCATTCCTACATGAGGTATCAATTGGTGGCAAGACCTAACGCAATGGCTTGGCTACTTTGTATCCCTTTGTTTAGTTGTGTTGTGTTGTCTCCATCCTGAATTTCAGCCCAGCTCTGCTCTTCTCAAACAAAGAGATTCTATCATATCATCTATTGAGTCCTCAACCATTATTTCACATCCCTTTTCTTAACATTTCAATATTTTCCACTTATTTGTAATATTGAATTAAAAGCATTTAAATATTTATATGTGGAATTAGGATCCATATTTTCTAATGCATTTATTTAAATATTTTAACTTTATGATTAAATCTTAGAAAAATAACATGTTTTCACTTATCCTTGAAAGTTAGATAAGTTTGGTGATGATTATAGGTATATTTAGAGATTTCAACAATTCACATTTTCGCCACCTAGTCTCAGATTTGAATTTCATCAACCATTAAATATTTGTCATTAATTTGGATAATCTTTAACTACCTTTGATGTGGAAATAATCTTGGACCATACATAATATAAGTTTGATTAGTTTTTACTTATTTGCAAAGATCTTGTAATTATTTACTAGTTGATTTTTTGTTTCTACTTATTACTAAATTGTTGTAACCATAAGAGAGTTTTTTGTATTTTAATTAGTTATTTTTTATCCTTTTTTTTTTCACTACTGGTTCACGGATTCCCATGGTCAGTGGGTTTGCTATGTCTAGGATCAAACAATGCTAGGGTGGACCCCACCCGAAGGGGGTCACACCCCTCGGCCTATTTATTGACTTGACCCCAAGAGCTTTCGGGTTTCGACCCTGTGACCTCCCATTGGCGAGGCCCCGGCTTGACTGATTGAGCTAACCCTTGGGGCTACCTATTATTATTGTTTATCCTATTCTCAAAGAAAATTTATTTATAAATAAGAGTGCCTTTTCCATTTCAAAAGATGGATCTTGGAGTGTATGTTCAAATTGTGATGTAATAGAATAATAATCCTTGGTATTTCCCTTTACATATGTAGCCACCTCCTTTCCACCCCCTTAAATATTCTTGGGATGAGGAAGGTGTTACCAATTGGACCTATATCCAAGGTTTGTTATGAAGATGATATTAACAAAAAGTTCATTTTTGCAATTTTCCAGAAATTCTAACGCTACAATTTTGATCAACTGACTGAGCAATTTCTGATAATATAGAATTTATCTCAATTTGATTTTTGGATAAAAAGTTATGCTCGTTTAAAGTTCAACCTATTAAAAGAGGCCATGCTAGCACTGGGCACCACGTGGCACCCACAATTCCTCTGCCAAGCCTTGGAGGCATTGTTATACCATAACAACAGGGCCCATTAGGAACTTACACATTGGAGATTCAGGTCCACATCACACAAGAGTAGTCACTCCTTAAGTGATCTCCACTACAAGTTAGCAAGTTATCAAATCTAGTAGTGGTGGTCTCCTGGCAGCAAGGTTCCACAACTAGAACCATAGCTAGACCAACCCATCCTGCTTCATTTGACCATCTTCAAAAGGTTAACACAACATTGGAAATGAGTGATGGGAAATGGCAAGGTTTCACATTGGAACCATGGTTGGATCTGCCTAATCTCGTCAACGCACCCATTAAAAAATTAACACAATCTTGGTAGTGAGTGGTGGGAAATGACAGGCTTCCATGTTGATACCAACAAATAAGGTCCAACACCTCCATTTCATCTCGATGTCTCGATGTTGGAATTATTTCCTCACCTCACTCTGCTCCAACCTCAATTAAAAGTGTCGAGGTATGAGGTCCAAGACTGCATGAGTGCATGGCACCTTAGTGCCTTGCCATTGAGGTTTCCTAGCTTCCCACCATTCCAACCTTAGTTAAAAATGTTGAGGTTTGAATTCTGAGGCCCAATGACTTCAATCCATTGTATTGTGTGCTCAAGGTGAAGCCCACCGATCCACATCATCTCGACATCAATATTTTATAGCTCGCTTCCATTCTGTAGAAATTTCTTGTAGATTCAAAATGCATATTTTAATATGCTAAAACAATTGACTTGAATCTACTCTAATCATCAACGAAAACAATAAATGATCAATGAAATCACGAAGCATAAAAGAGAAAGAATTCAATCACACACATCACAATAATTTTTTGGGGAAAGCCACAGCTAAAAACCCATGCTATATGTATATCGCATTAATTAGAAAATATGAGAACATTACAATGATTTTCTCAAGCTTGAGCAACCTTTTCACAATCCCAATCTATCTCACTACTTCACAAACAAGATCTAGCCAATACTTAGCCAAATATGTTGTTTTCCAAGCTCCTATTTCCTTGTGCATTTTCCTAGGGAATTAGCGCATATTTAATTGGAAAATTCCTCATTCATAACTGTGCAATCCATCATATACCTTCCTATGATTTCTTGCACCAATTGTACAATTCATATGATTATATAAATGATAGTACATTGTCCCTGAACTCCGATCTCAACTAGGTCTTTCTCTGATTTGACATGCATGAGTTAATTATGAGTGAATATGCAGTTTACTAGTTGAGAAGCGCTGGTTACACCCCACTACTAGATCTCCCACTAATCCGTCCATCAGTTGGAACTAGTTTAATCGAATTTAACTCAGTTAAAATGAATTAAATAATTACAACACAAAAGAACTCAACCTAGGCCCCTAAAATTTAGGAACCACTCTTCATGACTCTAGATAGACTCCCAACTCAAATTAACTGAGCCAACTAAGTCAAATTAACTTATTTAACTATTACAAGTTACTATGAGAATCATAATTACAAATTAATTTAAGGAAAAAATTAAATTAGGATTTTCTTGTTGCAATTTCAACACTCCCTCCCAAAAAGAAAGGGATTATTTGCTACCCCGATCCTACCTCTGTGAAACTCGAATTTGAATATTGAGAATGCCTTTGTCAAAATATCTGCATCTTGCTCCTCTATAAGAATGTATTCCAGCAACATGATTCTCCTCTACACACAATATCAGAGATGGTGATACTGGATGTCGATATGCTTGGACCGATCATGAAAAACTAGATTCTTAGAGAGTTTGAGACAACTTTGATTGTCAGAATAAATCACTGTAGGATCCATCTATTGACCAAATAACCCAACAAGGATCTTCCAAATCTAGATAGTCTCACAAGTTTCTTGAATATAAGCTATGTACTCTGCTTCTATTGAACTAAGTGAAACTGATCTCTACTTCTTGTTGTACCAAGAAATTGTTGTTGACCCAATATTGAAGATCCCCCCTAGTGTTCTCTTTCTTTCGGATGGAATCCATACCTAATCTGCATCTTTGAAGCCTTGAAACTTCACTCGCTCTGTCTTTTTGTACAAATGACCAAACTAAGTGGTGCCTCTGAGGTATCTCAACAGATGTTTAGCTGCCTTCCGATAAAGTTTGGTTGGCTTAACCATGGTTTGAATAAGCTGTTTAACTACAAAACACATGTCTAGTCGTGTGTTCACCAAATACACAAGTGAACCCATGAGTTGTCTATAAATCGCAGCCTCTACTACTTCACTTGAAGTAGCATCCTCCTTCCTCCAGTTACCTTCTAGAGGATCACCATGGGTTTGCCACTCTCCATGTGGAACTTCCTCAATATCTCTTTGGCATACTTTCCCTGAGAGACAAACAATGCCTCAACTGCTTCCCATACTTCCATACCGAGAAAGTAATGCATGAGCCCTAGGTCCTTCATCTTGAATTCTCTTGCAAGATCCTCTTTGCAAGATTTTATCAACTTATCTTCACCTATTAGAATCAAATCATTGACATATAATACTATAATCAACAATTTACTTTCAACCATAATATGGTAAAATTTTGCATTTGCTTCACTTTTAGTGAAGCCCAACAGATGAAATAGTTGTCAATCTTGGTGTACCAAGCATGGGGTGCTTGTTTTAGTCCATACAATGCTTACTTGAGTCTATACACATGTGACTCTTTGTTGAAGGTCTCAAATCCTTCCAACCGCTCAATATACACATCTTCCTCAATCATACGATTGAGGAATGTTGTCTTCACATCCATATGATGTATCTTCCATCCCAGCTACGCTGACAGTGCTAGAATAGATTCGATTGAAGAGTATCTTGCTACTAGAGCAATGGTCTCCTTGTAATAAATTCCATCCACCTAAGAAAACCCTTTGAACACAAATATGGCCATGTGTTTCTCCACATTCCCATCTACTACTTGCTTTACCTTGTAAATCCATCTGGAACCCACCACTGACTTGGCTGTTCATCTTGGAACGAATTCCCAAACAATTTTTCTGATAATCGAGTCATACTCAACCATGGCATCAACCCATACTGGTTACTGCACTGCTTCCTCGAATGAGGATGGCTCAACCTCTACATTCTCACTCATAAGAGACATGTAGCCAGTGTACCAATTTGGTGACCTCCTCTGCCTGCATTGTGATGTGGGTGCTCCCACATTCTCTGTAGCATCACGCATCAATCTGTTATCCTCTCTGGTGCACTTCCTTCCATCTCTAGAAGTCTCTGCATGAGTGGGATCTTCCACTCTTTGCTCCTCCACATGTGGTTGCTCCACATCATCCTGAGGTTCCTCATTTGGAACAAAAATATCCTCTTCTGCATGTAACTGAAGCTCCCTCTCAAGCGAACATCTCATGGCCTTCTCTTCGTTGAACTTCACATCTCTACGAACCGGGGGTAATTTTAGGGGCGAATAATCGCCCAAAGGCAAAATTTAAGGTTTTTTATATTTTAATGGGGTGAATTTTTAATTAAAATAATAAAAACTTTTTTATATAATTAGCCCTCATTTTATTTAAAAACTAATTTATTTTTTTATTTTCACCCAGGGCAGATACACTAACCTAAATGGGATTTTCTTAAAATCGCCCATTTTGATATTTACGAAATCGGATTTTCTTAAAATCGCCCCATTTTGATCTTTGCTCCTGGTTTTGGGAGATCAAAATCAATATTTCTGATTTACTGTTTGGTTTTTTCTAGTTTGGTAGTAAAATTGTGAAGATAGATTTGGTGTGAGAAGGTTAAATTTGTTTTGAAATGGAACGCGGAGTTTAATTTTTCCCAAATAGAGGGCTCCCTGTTTTCACGGATTCAGCCGTTGTTTTCATGAATTCCGCTGTTTTCATGTGTATATGGCTCCCCCTCCCTGTTTACAAAATTGTTTTGAAATAGGTGAATTCCGCTGTTTTCATGTGTATATGGCTCCCGCTCCCTGTTTATAAAATTGTTTTGAAATAGGTTTTTTGATCGTAGTTCACCAATCTTGGTTAACGTTAATTGTCGAACCTCTCTGCCTGGCGTTTGGCACCTTCACATATGTGTCTTGGTTGGCCGTGATGGTAAGTATTTCTAGCCTCTGTCACCTCACTGAGGCCGATCAAGGTTAAATATCGATGGCCCTCCCACACACCTGAATTCAAATCGAGCATCTCGGCGCATAATGGATCGATTTCTTCTCCTTCAAAATCAGAGACTCCTCCAACAACGAAGATATGATTATGAGTGAGACTTCCAAGGTAGCAGAGCAGAGGATGTTGATGCCTCCAACAACTCATGTGAGGGCTCTCCTTCCATTTACTTTTTGGATTTAGAAAACTCAATTTGTAGTTAATACGGCGCCCTCCGAGGTAGAATAAAATCCCATACCCTTCCTCAACATTCACCATAACACTGCGAGGGTCTTCTAATTTCTTGGAATCGATTAATGGAGGCAGACTCATATGATTCCACCTCCAGGCCAGCAGATCAAATCCTATTACTCGATTTTTGGCGGAGTAGAGGTTTTTTGATTGCCGGAGAACAAATAGCCAAGGCTTGGATGCATGAATGGAATAAGAGAGTGCGCGTAGCAAATGACTGGAAGCGATGAAGGAATGCCATTCCTTGCAAACCAAGGCCGCATCCAAAAGGCCTGTAACGGGAAGTGAAGCAAGAATTATGTGGATCAACTCATCAGGTAGCAGCGAAATACAGAGTGACGATCCCTCAATTTTATCCATTTGGGTTAATAATTTGTCCATGTAGCACTTTTGACACATGAATGCCATCTACACTAAGCTGCTGCTGTCCATTTTAAGACTCTGTTTCTGTCTATGATGGAGTCTGTGTGCTTTAAGCAATTATATATTAAAATTTACTCTTTCTGTCTCTATTTCAGTCCGTTGCAGTTCAGTCTGGGGTCATATATTTGCTGAAGTTGTCCCGAGGGCGTATTTTTAATGAAGTTGTCCAGAGGGCATTTACATTTCTATGCTTATCATTTAAGACAAGAGGGTAAGTATGGTTGTGTAATTCTCGACAACTTTTTAGATGGAAAATGTGCATATATTTTCTTGACGGGAACACATAATTCTGTCAATTGATTTCCATGTACTGCACTAGATGGAAACTGTGCAGATATTTTCTCGACAAGAATTGTAAATTCTGTCAAGTGATCTCCATGCATATATTTTCTTGATGGGAACTGATAATTCTATCAATTGATCACCATGTACTGCGGCTCCCGTTGACGTTAATTGTCGAACCTCTCTGCGTGGTGTTTGGCACCTTCACATATTGTCTTGGTTGGCTGTGATGGTAAGTATTCATAGCCTCCATCACCTCACTGAGGCCGATCTGGGTTAAAGATCGATGGGTTGGGTTACTAATTAGTCTGTGTAGCACTTTTGACACACGGATGCCATTTGCACTAAGCTACTACTGTCCACTTTAAGACTTTGTTTCTGTCTATGATGGAGTTTGTGGGCTTTAAGAAATTATATATTAAAATTTACTCTTTCCGTCTCTATTTCACTCCGCTGCAGTTCAGCCTGGGGTCATTTATTTGATGAAGTTGTTCCCAAGGCATATTTTTATTGAAGGTGTCCCGGGGGCATTTACATTTCTATGCTTGTCATTTAAGACACCAGGGAAAGTATGGTTCTGTAATTCTCGACAGCTTTTTAGATGGAAATTGTGCATATATTTTCTTGACTGGAATTGAAAATTCTGTCCATTGATCTCCATGCATATATTTTCTTGACGTGAACTAATAATTCTGTCAATTGATGTCCATGTACTGCAAGCTCCCGTTGACATTAATTGTCGAACCTCTATGCGTGGCGTTTGGCACCTTCACATATGTGTCTTGGTTGGTCGTGATGGTAAGTATTGCTAGCCTCTTTCACCTCAATGAGGCCGATCAGGGTTAAAGATCGATGGGTTGGGTTACTAATTGGTCTCTGTAGCACTTTTGACACACGGATGCCATCTGCACTAAGCTCCTGCGTCCATTTTAAGACTCTGTTTGTCTATGATGGAGTCTGTGTGCTTTAAGCAATTATATATTAAAATTTACTCTTTCTGTCTCTATTGCGTGAGCTCTGGTTCAAGGCCTGCTAAGTGTGGTTTTTCAAATTAATTCTGTAATTTAATCCCAAATTACGATGTCTTGTCGTGCAGGTTATTGGATTGTTGTGTGGAGTTTTTTCTTTTTCATTGTCAAATTAATTCACTAATTTCACCACCCGTTTGCTGTAGATTATAATGGTTCGTCGTGTGGGTTTGTTGATTATTGTGTGAGGTACAAGAGGATCATTGAATGGAATGGATGGACTAGCTTCGCATGATTTTTCATTACTTGTATGTTATATCTTTTTTGTAATTGGTGCGTGTATGGTATTCTGCATGTGTAGGTTTCCCAATATTCATTATCCTCTCGTTTTCATTGTTTTTATTTGTGACTTGTGCGTAATAGCGTATGAAAGTTTTGTTACTAAAGAAGTTCCTCTGTTTTCTTTTTTGAAATGTAATTTTGAAAACCACCTCCCTTCTTTTACAAAGGAACATAAAGAAATAGGAAGGCGAAGGCTGCATATGTGCAGCTCCCTCTATTACACTCACTATTTTTTTTAAGTGTGCAAAAACACCTGGATTTGTAATATATATATAGATATATATAAATAATTAATGCATTTAAATAATTAGTGCATTTCGTTTAGATTAGAGGAGGCAGTGGCATCATGAAAAACCAAAATGCCATTATTCTAATATGAAAAACTTCCAACCCATAGCCTCACTTGGCCACAATCCACTAATGAACAACTTATAATTATTAAAAACCATATACAGAAATAAACAGTATAAAAAAGTCTATCATCTAGTCCAAAAACAACATGATAATAGAGTGTCCATATATAAAAAGTAAAATAAAATAAAGAAACTGTCATTCCACAAAGATAGCATACATAATATATATATAAAAGTAAATGTATCTGTGGTCCCATCAGGGGAAGAGAAAGAAGCCAACCTTGTAAGCACTTCCCTCCATCCCTAACCCAATATGCAAACCATCTTGTGGAGCAGAAATACCAAGGTTAGACATATACCAAGGTTAGACATAGCATCCACATGACTACTTACAGTTGTAACCAACCGCAACTCCAAACTCTGATCAGATTGGGTTTTGATTTAACTTACATTTGATTGAGGACATATATATATACTGCCAAACTGATTGGTCCACCCGTTGGTCCAGTGCACAAGATGGATTAAGGAATGGGATGAACAACGAATATTTTCCATATTATTGGCGCCACCTTCAGCATCCCTTCGACCTCGGCATTGAGGTAGGTAGTGCACATTCTCACATTCTTTCTTCCAACAAAAGCGATCACATAAAAGGTATTTGTTCATTTTTCCAATTCACAAACAGACCATTGTGAGGTTTTTTGAAATATTTATTCTGGTTATTATTATTTTGGAAGTTAATGTGAAAGTCAACATTTACCATATGATTAGAAAAGTGAGTATATAATATTTTGCCAGTTTCCATAAACTAGTTATGGTAAAATTTGCATCTTGACATGGTTAATGTTACAAAGTGGAGAATAATCAATTTTTTTTCCATTCTTTCATTTCCACTCTTTTTAGGATAAGAATTAAGATGTAAACTATTCAGTTTATTTAAATTAACTAAATATTTTTATTTCTATGCTTATCATTTAAGACACCAAGGCATTTACATTTCTAAGCTTATCATTTAAGAAACCAAGGTAAGAATGGCTTTGTAATTTTGACACTTTTTAGTTGGAAACTGTGCATATATTTTCTTGACGGGAACCGATAATTCTGTCAATTGATCTCCATTCATATATTTTCTTGATGAGAACTGATAATTCTGTCAAATGATCTCCATGCATATATGTTCTTGACGGGAATTGATAATTCTGTCAATTGATCTCCATGTACTGCACCTCACGTTGACGTTGATAATCGAACCTTACTTCATGGCATTGGGCACCTTCACATATGTGTCTCTGTTGGTCGTGATGGTAAGTGTTTCTAGCCTCTGTCATCTCACTGAGGCTGATGCCTATTTGCACTAAGTTGCTGCTATCCATTTTAAGACTCCATGGAGTCTGTGGTTTAAGCAATTCTATATTAAAATTTACTTTTCCGCCTCTATTGCACGAGTTACCTTTGAGGCCCCGTTGAGTGTTTCTCTTTAAATTATTTCTTTATTTCATTCCCATTTGCCCCAAATTACTATGTCTTGTCCGGTGGGTTTGTGGATTATTGTGTGGAGTGTTTTCATTGAATTTGATGCAATATTTGCTATTCCTCCATTGATCAGAGGGATTTCTCATGT
>APFE030521483.1:20219-62494 GCA_000404065.3 Pinus taeda | reverse complement strand
GGCATACTCAATCCCTTGATTGTGCAAGATCTCGTGCACAGCTATAGTCACAACTGATAGCAATCTGATTCTTTAACACCTGTCCCTGCTGAACTGAACATGCACTGACATGCAACTGAGTTAACTGATGTATTCATTAGTTGTATTATGAGTTAATAACTTGTGAATTAATTAATAACTAATTCACCCAACTCATCTCTAGTCTATTTGCCAGTTAGACTAAATACAACCAGTTTAACAAAGCTAAACTGAACACAACTCCATCAACTGCACCTCCAGTCCACTAAACTCAACTCACTTGAGTTCTAACTGAAGTCCTGCATGCAAATATTAGTCATCCCATAGGTAACCACGTATTTCCTTCTGGGATCTGCATGTACCACATCCGTAGCTCATCCTGAAGTGCTCCAAGAGAATAAGACAAAGTTTATAGTCTAATATTATTATGAGCTAATAATATTTGACTGTTCTATATTTAGACTGAGCAGTCACTCCGCTGTGATCTAAAAATAGAAGTCCATCTATTTTTCCCAATTTGACCAATCATCCATAAACAACAACCTGCAATCCATAGACATGATCCATATGTCTAAAAATAGACATAGTCTAAGAATAGACTTGCGCGAAAAATAGCCTGCGGGCCCACTTAGTGAAGGTGACTCTTTTCACTAAGCTCCATCATCTTGTTGCAATATCAACATAAAGAACTATTTGTTGTCGGTCATATAGAATGGGGCTCCACTATCTAAGTACCACACACTACCCATCACCGATGTCACCATGCAAGCGATGAGGGTGAAATCCATTTTGAATTGTGAAGCAAGAGCTTCACCTTCCACTCCTCCTGAGGGCTTCTTGTCAGCCTTCTTTTGCAGACACTTTGTGGCATAATGTCCCAACTTGCAACAATGAAAACATTTAATCTTCGACATGTACTTCTTCTTGCCACGCTGACTGGAATCTGATTTGGAATGGGATGACGTCCCCTTCCCTTTCTTCACCTTTATAGCTAAGGCACATTTCTCCTCATGATCATGCATGGATGAATATCCATCTATGGTGTTCCATCGAATCTCTTCTTGTACCAAGTCGGACCACAACTTCTCCACTCTGGTAGCTTCTCCATCCCATTAACCAAGTCCTGGTAGCTATGTTGGCTCTTAGGAAGTCCTAGAAGTTCTAGGCTCACTAGATCATCTTCAACAACTATAACATGGGCACTTCCAAGCTCATCTCGACATTGGGTGAAATTGGTCAAGTACTTTTGTATTATGTTGCCCTTCTTCATCTTGATCTTTCTGAGCTTGTCCATCAGTGCCAGCTTCCTGTGGTCATTGGTGCTTTGAAACATTTCCATCAAGGTCTTCCACATTTCAAATGGAGTTTCCTTACCGTGGAGGTTCGAGACAATATGATCTCGAACTGCTTATATGATAATCCTTATCATCTTTGCCACACACTTTCTCCACTATGCCCGATCTTGAGCATCAACTAGGTTAGGAATGTTTGTTTCTATGAATTCCTTAAGCCCGTTGTTTTCCAACACTGCCTCCATACTTTCCTTCCAAGAAATATAGTTTGAACTACCCTCAAGGGCATATTCGAGTCTCAACTCATAGAATGACATCCTGCTGGCTCTGAAGTATAATACTGCAAATTAAATTTCTCTTGCAAAAGACAAACTCGTATTCTCCTCTTCTATGGTGATTTCAACTATGATACCATGTAGAAATTCCTTGTAGATTCAAACTGCAGATTGTATTATGCTAAAATAATTGACTTTAATCTACTCTACTCATCAGCGGAAACAATAAATGATCAATGAAATCACGAAGTATAAAAGAGAAATAATTCAATCACACATAACACAATAATTTTATGGGGAAAGCCATAGCTAAAAACCCATGCTATTTGTATATTGCATTAATAAAAAAATATGAGAATATTACAATGCTTTTCTCAAGCTCGAGTAACCTCTACACAATCTCAATCTATCTCACTGCTTCACAAACAATCTCCAACCAATAATTAACCAAATTTGCTACCTTCCAAGCTCCTATTTCCTTGCGTAGTTTCCTAGGGAATTAGCACAAATTTAATTGGGAAATTCCTCATCCATAACTGTGCAATCCATCATGACCGACACCCATTGAGGCTCTTGAAAAATGGTCGCGAACATGAACCCTAACCTTGCCGCAGGCCCCCTCTCTTCGGCCTCTTTCTGGTTTTCAAGATCTCATTCGGCGGATGGCTCTGTCGGTTTCAGCCAAGGATGGGCGGCATCCTCCCTTCGCAACGAACTGTCGGCGCTCCATTCAACAACCCTCTCAATGGCGCGACTCACGCCCTCTCAACGGCCAGACTCACGCCCTATCAACAGCCAGACTTCCGCCATCTCTGAGGCCAGGCTCTGCCAGACGTATTGGCGTCTCTGCACCCACCTTCTGAAGGCCGAAGCACTGGAGAAGAATGCTTTTGCAGAGCTCCTTTCTTATTTTCTATTGGCGAGGGCTATGGGGAACACATCATTGGTGAGGATAGGCCGTTTGCCACCATTGAAACTTCCTTCAGCCACTTAGAAACGCAGATCTGATGCACGCTTCCTACAGATCCCCCTCAGCTCCCTGGCGCTGCCCAGTTTGTGCATCAGGAAGCTTTTTCAGGAGGAATACGCTGACAGAATAACAAACAAAGGGTTTCTCTCTGTATCTCCTCCTAAGCCCCTGCGGCTTGTCCAGGCTGCTCAGATCTGCAGGGGACAGAGGCATTCTAAGCCCTCATCATTGCTCCAGATCCAAATCAAACTCACTACTGGGAAAACTTTGCTGCAATGGGTGAGCCTGACAGATCTAGTGCAGGATCTCAAGCAGGCTCTGAAAACCAAACTGGGGCTTCCCTCTGAGGCTCAGCGGCTTATTTACGAAGGTAAACAACTTGAGGACTTCTATCCCCTTTCTTTTTACAGCATTAAGAGAGATGCAACCATAATTTTAACCCTTCGTCTGAGGGGAGGAGCTGCTGGAAATGCATCCTCAGCTAAAGCATTTTCTTACAAAGATGCAGTGCATGCTCAGAAGCCTGAAAAGACTGCTCCACCTGTTCAGGCTTCCAAACCTTTTTTGGTGGATAAACTAGAGGAAGCCCCCTCCATTGAAATAAAGCACCCATCTCTGGATGAGGTTGCTGAAACGTATGCTGAGCATGCCATTATCTGCAGGTTCAATGGGCTGTGGCCGCGCACAGCAGACCTCTATCAATGGCTCCACTCCAACTAGACCAACAATTGCAAGGTTCTGTTGTGCTCTAAGGGCTTCTTCATTGTTTTGTTTGCCTTCGATGAAGACTACAACAAAGCTCTAACTGAAGGTCCTTGGTTCTGGGGCTCAGCTGGTTTATTTCTCACCCCCTGGTTCCCAGATTTCAATCCAACTACAGCAGTCATCACCAAGCTCCCCATCTGGGTCAGACTCCCTAACCTCCCAGCGCACTTATGGCATTTTGCTGTTTTCCAAGGGATCGGTAATGCTCTAGGCCGCTACCTAGACACAGATATCTCAAGAGGGGAAAAGGGCATCTACACCTTTGCCAGAATTTGTGTAGAAATAGATATGAGTAAAGGACTCCCGGACCACATCAATCTCAAAACTGGAGACTTTCACTGGACTCAAGTCCTGGATTATGAGAACACAGCCTTTCGCTGCAGAAACTGCCACAACACAGGGCACCTCCAAAGCTCCTGTCCCGCAGCGCCAGTCCACAAGAAAAAAGCCAATCCTAAGCAGAAATCCAAGAGTTGGAAGCCTCACACCCCACCCCCCATGGATGATTGTGACTCCAGCTTGGAAGATGAGGAGGAGAATGCGGAAGATTTGGATGCCAAACTGGCACAGGACCCGCCCACGGCCGATCAAATGGACTTGTCTATCCAACCAATCTTACAGAAACGAAATCATGAATCCTCTCCTTCGGATTCAGACAAGGAAACTTCTCCGTCTGCCCAGCCCAGCTTGCACATCGGGCCAGCTCAACCTGCCTCTCTTGAATGGGTCAAAGTTGTTAATAAGAAAGGGAAAAAATGCCGATTAGACGATTCCACCCATACTGGGTAGAGTCTTCGGCTCTGCTCATTTTTTCTTTGTTCCTCTTGTCTCTCTTTGATAAGCTCTCTTCTCTTTGTCTCTTCTAGGGGCCGAGGTGGATAGGATATCCTTTCTGGCTGCCTTTTTCTGGCCTTCTTGGCTTTTTGTCTCTTTGTACCATATTTTATCTTAATAGAATTAGTTTTATACAGAAAAAAAAAAAAAAAAAAAAAAAAAAAACTGTGCAATCCATCATAGGCCGTCCTTTGATTGCATGCACCACCTATACAATTGGGATGATTATACAACTGATAATACACTGTCCCTGAACTCCAATCTCAACTGGGTCTTTCTCTGATTTGACATGCATGAGTTAATTATGAGTGAATCATCAATTTAATGGTTGAGAAGTGCTAGTCACACCCCACTACTATAGGTTAGCCCCCACTAATGGATCTCCCACTAATTCCTCCATCAGTTGGAACTAGTTTAACTGAATTAAATAATTAAAACTCAAAATAACTCAACCTGGGTCCCTAACATTTAGGAACCACTCTACATGGCTCTAGATAGAATTTCATCTCGAATTAACTAAGCCAACTAAGTCAAATAACTTAGTTAACTATGACAAGTTGCTATGAGAATTAGAATTAGAATTTAATTCCTAATTTAATTCAAGGAAAAAATTAAATTAGGATTTTCTTGTTGCATGTTCAACACATTCCAACACCAATTGCAAACACCAAGGTTCAAGGTTCAAGACCTGATGACCAATGGCAATGTTATGGTACCCAAGTTTCCACTTTCTTCCCATTGTGTGTTTGGTTTTTATCCTACCAATGTAATCTTCTCGTGTAAGAGTAGTGTCATTCCATTTTTTCCCATTGATTTTGATGACTAAATTAATGTCACATTTTGAAGATCTCTACTAACAGGGGAGCAACTGCCCAAATTATATCTTGCTGCATATCATGGCGCAAAGGTCTAAGGCACCAAAACTTCCAATTTTGAGTGATCACCGGCAATAGGAAAGAGGTGTCTGTGTCCCTCAATTTTTTAGTTCATGGTGTAAGAAAGGGGCAATCCCAACCTCAAGCTAATACGACCCTCATAACTTGAAGAGGAAACAACAAGAAACCAATATAGATTCTGAAAACCTGTTACAATTGATTAACTATTATTTAGTGGCATATAATTTATCTAATTACCAATATACTTCATAAACAATTCATATATATTATGTTGGATAATGTAGTTTAGGCTACCAAAGCACACCCATACATGCTTTGGTATATTCTTTGTACTACACAATGCTACCTAGTTAATATAATACAAATATAAGCATATAAAGCATATTTCCATTTGTTAAATTCATAACATCTAATATATCATGCAAATCATGAGCATATTAATAATCTTCACCATTCAAACATTCATTGACATTTAGAAATATACAAGAGATCATTCCATGCACAAGCAATTCATGAAACATTACAAATTATAACTCAACATATCAATGCATTTGACTTATCTCGGTGTGTAAAGATGGTTGGCAACTAAAGGAGGCATTTCAACTCTCCACCCAACCATAGGCTAGTTGCACTACAAATTTCTTATAACTGAGCATTCCCAAGCCAGATACAAATTCTAAGAGGAAGCTTGCTCAGGGAAATTCACACAAAATCCTAGTAGACACCCATGAGACAAAGTTCACTGCTCTTGTGGTTTGACAACTTCTATATAGCAATAAGCACTAAAATGGCTCACTTAATTTTTTGAGTTCAATCACAAGGTTTTGCCCAGGTTCCAAATGGGCTATTACATAGTTCTAGGAGATTGAATCCAATGTTTAGGTGGTTTCACAACTACCATTTCATAAGAAAGCACCACAGGGGGTCTGCAATCCATTGTTTATATGGTTTAAAAACTCTTCCAGCAAGCACCTTAGTGGATTAGATTTCCCTATACAAGTGGTTTAACAATGATGCAATAAAAACTATAGTGATTCACTTCTCTCAATTCCATCAAAGGGCCTCATCCAAGGTCTATATGGGCTATTTCTTAGTTCCAAGATATTGGACTCACTATTTAGGTGTTTTCACAATTGTCTTTTCATAGCAAGTGCCATAGGGGTCTATAGTCCACTGTATAGGTGGTTTAACAACTCTTCTAGCAAGCACCATAATGGCTCAGATTTTCCTGTCCAAGTGGTTTAACAACTATATAGCAAGCACCATAGTGATTCACTTACTCTTCTCAGTTGCATCAAAGGGATTCAACCAAGGTACAAATGGGGTATTTCTCAATTATAGGAGATTGAATCCATTATTTAGGTGGTTTTGCAACTATATTTTCATAGAAAGCACTATAAGGGGTATGCAATCCACTGTATAGGCGATTTAACAACTCTTCGAGCAAGCACCATAGTGGCTTAGATTATCATGTCCAAGTTGTTTAACAACTATATAGCAAGTACCATAGTGATTTGTGTTGGGTGTGTGTTATATTCTTTCTAGGACTAGTCAAATGCGAGGGGGGGTGCATCCCCCCCTTTCGGTGGGTTCGAAGGGGGAGACAACCCCCTTGTATGGGGTATGGGTAAGCACCCCAAGAATTTTTTTTAGACCCTATATTAGGTGGGCAGACCTACCTATAGTTTTGTGCATGGGTTTTGCACATGGTTTTGGGCATGATGGTTTTCTTCCCATGGTATTTTGTAGATACGGTCAAGGGAACTACAGTTATGTTCTAATCCATGGTTAATGGATTGGGGTTTATGAATGCTTCGACATGTATATATATGTATTGTAACATTGAAAGGAACATAATGAAAAATCAATATGGTAGCCTCGGTTTTGGGATCCATGGGAAAATCGCCATGTATTTTTTTGTGTTTCTCACCATTGTATATTTTATATTTTTAAGAATTTGTTTGCAGGTAAAATCTGTACAGGGTTAAAACCTACAATTTGGTCATCCTCTAAGCCTCCTACTAACCATTCAAGCTTAAAAACACAGTCCAATGGCCACACACACATCAATTCAAGGAATATCACCCCAAATCATTAAGCAACGTGCTCAACCACAACTCGAATACTACTTAGTCTTCATTCTTAGCTCTAGTAGCTCCTCTCTCTTTCTCTACGACCAATGTTTTCAATACTCCTTAACGTACTTTCACCCAAAATCCTCTTCTTCCTTCTCTTCCACTGTTACCAGTGACTAAGAAAAGTGCTCCTCCTCTTCTTCTTCCTAAGGTAGCCATCCCTAACCTCAATCCATGAGATATATTGGATGGGTGTGGTCCTTTGCCCACATTGTCCAATGGCATATCTTCAATTTTTTTATCAACGCAATTGGTGAATTGTTTAATAGGGGTGTTAGGAAATTCAATGTGGTCATCTTTGGTTTTGCTAACGACACTCAACAAACTATCCTTTGTAGAACTTATCACATCACCGGGTGTCAAAAATCAACTCCAAGATAGGTTCATGCCTTTTAACGCATGCAAGCTCTTCCCTTAAACAAAGGATCCGTATGGAAGTCCTTTCCTTCAACTGACCATAAATTTTAATCAATTTACAATATATGTTGCAAAATGTTGTCTTAGTTAATCGTGCCTTCCACATTGGTTGTACAATCATAATCTAATATTTCATAAATAAGGGTCGAAGCGAGGGATGTTACAAATCCCACCCCCTTAAAGGAACATCGTCTTTGATGTTTTATAAACATAGAATACAAATAAAAACTAAGATTTACAATTACAACTCTTACATCGATGACATCTTCCATGTCCTAAGTTTCCATTTCAAGCCATGTCATTCATTATCCATGGTCTAGTTACCTCTATACCATTTGGCATTCCAACACATTCTTTCTTGGTTGTCCATTGCTTCGTGTGGTGTATATAGGGAACAAATCATTATTATTGTATTATTTGACATACCCAGTGCATTACTGATCCTATGAGTATGTACATGAATATTTGAAAACTATTTCATTCATGTCTCCCCTTCCTTATAGTCACACACCTTCCAAGTTCAAGCATTCCATTCTCTGCTTACTCAGTCCCTTGGGAAATCCATTCCTTGGCAAGGATTCCTCACATAGGAGGAGCCTCGAGACTGATGGAGGCTTATATCTAGGGCATCCTTCTAACTTCATCTAACAACAAAATGCATTTTTCATAACATAACTCATGGAAATCAATGCGTATCGCAGGGTTTCAAAGTCACCACAATGGCTTAGTCCCTAGGATTTTCAGCTTCACCACAGTTCTGTTGTGCTCATTTGATATCACTTTGCAGGCATCATCATATATCCTTCCTAAATATTTCATCATCTTACCTCTATCATAAGCATGCATTTCTCATGAGATATACTAAAAATTTTCAATCATAAATTTTAATTGCCTACATTTGCTTCATTTAGAAGCCAAATCTCATTAACATGAGAATTTTAGTCATGTTGTTGGGCTCCCTTGTAGGTGGTTATATTCTATCATGATGTCTTCTATATCACACCTCATTCCAACACTCTACCTGCAATATGATCTTTCAATTAGTGAAATAGTTGTTAGTGTTCATACATATGACCTCTTCATTGCAAAAATTCATAATATCCTAAATTGATCTTAGCATTATTACATATAATAATTATATCACCTTTAATTGATTTCAAATATATTGAAATGAAATTATCATGGCATTGTATATGTGTGTCACATTCATTCTAGGTATTTCACAATGCAATCAAATATTAAATTCATCAACCCAAACGGCCAAAACTTAGAGATGCATATCTTTAAATTCATGAGTGATTTTAGCTCTCCATCTTGTTTTGTAGGCATCACAATATTCCTAGCAATATTTTCACACTAAAGGCTTATTGTATTAACCATGCCCCTACTCATGAACTACATGCATTCATTTTGAAACAAAAGATCTCAAATTCATTTAGTAGGAATTTTTACCCAATTCCTTTCCCTTACCTTTTTACATTTGCTTTTTGTCTTCCCTAATTACATGGCTACCATTACAAGCACTCTCAGTTGAATCCTTTTCAAGGAGTCCAGTTGGATTTTAGCATATTTAGTATTGTAATATTGAACAGTCCCTCAAATGAAATCAACGTCACATACTAGTCACAACTCTATCAATTTAGATGCTTACAAGTTTCCGTAAAATTTCATAAAGGGAATTTTCATTATGTATCCAATTTACACATTTCAACAGTTTCTTCATCCATGCACCTCCAAATCTGTGCATATTCATTTTGACACTCATGTGCCATACTTGCACATATTCCATGCTATCCATTTGTTTTTAGAGTTAACTCTCAACCTCTATTGTTTTCAATCGTTCACTTAACAAATCTCATAAGCATAAGCATACATACACTACTTTATTTCATGTGTTAGTTAACAATAATAGATCATTATTGAAACTTTCCATATGAGTATTCCATGTGACATGGAATCCATTTGGTAACCTCTCTGCATTACCCAAAACATAGCAAATACCAGTTTCTCTTTTCTTACCATTCACAAATTCATATTATTTTGAAAATAAAATATATCATCCAAGCACAAATTTTAGTTAAGGGAACTCCCTTGTTAATTTATTTTATCAGTTGTGATATCACTATCCATTTGGTTCACATGGACCTAGTCATGCCCTCCTTGACTGATCCTTTATCCATTTTCCCCTCTAATATAGTTTTACAAGGTAGGATTCCAAATTCATTAGAAATTACAACAAGATTAGAAATCACAAGAATAATCATAGAAATTTTATTAAAAACAAAATTAAATTCTCTTCAAATTCTTAGTAGTTTCTTGATTCAATTTTCTTCCTTGTAATAACTCTGCAATCCCTCTCACCCCCCCCCCCCCCACCCACCCACCTGTTTTTTTTTCATCCTTGTGCATATTAGTTGTCTCGACACACATTATATCAATACAACTACCTTAGAACATGATCATTCCTTCATTCAATCTCACAAGCATGTACTTATGTCATGCACTTAATTAGGAATTTAAATAGTGCATAAAATTCAAGAGTCATAATCAATAATTCTTAGAACACTTATCTAGAGAAAACCATTGGCTGACAACATACATCTTACTTTCTCTTAGCCGTAGGCTCTGCTACTCCTGTTTTGTTCACCAACTTTTCATTCTTATGCCAGGTCATGACTCCTCAAGAACATTGACTCACCAAGAGCCAAGTATGATACACAACTAATATTTTAACACAACACTTGTCCCTACACTCCTCCCTTAAGGCTCCAACCTTCCACAAGGAAAGTAAAGGAAAAGTGCACTCATAACACTATCACATAATTCCTATCAACTGAAATAGCTGCCACTTGTACCATTTTTTCATCAACACCTCATCTTCCATAGCATTGAGTCCATAAGGCTAAATTTAGTATCTTCATTGTTTCCCCAATCATGTTGTCAACTTGTTCCTTGGCACACTAGAATTAAGCATGTTGATATGGTGTTTCTCACACATCTTAAACCCATGTCAGATACATAACATAAAAATACATGTAAGCATTATATCAAGGTTAGAAGCCATGATATCTGCAAGTTTAATGTCAACATATGAAACCATTAAAATATCATATAAATTTTATCCTTGGTGTGTGAGCCTCTCTAGGTCCAGTGTTGAACCTAAGATCTAATACCATTATATATTATAGCTCCAAATTTTAATCCCAAAGGTCTGATGCTGAACCTTCACTCTAATACCACTTTGTAACCACCTCCTTTGCACTTCCTTAAATATTCTCAAGTTGAGGAAGATGTTACTTATTGGCCCAATATCCAAGGTTTTTTACAAATATAGGGTTAGAAAAAACTTCATTTTTTCAAGTTTGTGGGATTTAATTCTAACATTACCACTATAATCAACTCTTTGAGCACTTTTCGACAATATAAAATTTATCTCAATCTGAGTTCCACATCAAAATTTATGCCTATCCAAAGTTCAATTTGTTAAAAGAGGCTATGCCATAACTAGGCATCACATGGCCTATGTTGAATGTTGTTGTCATTGATTCCATCTTTAGTCTTTGAACACTCTTAATATTCATTTAGTTTACATTGATTAGAAGCTCCAAATGACAAGAAGCCTTGGCAGAGAGGAAGGGAAGCCCTAGACCCTGCACTTGTTGAGGAAAATAGACGTAAAGGATAGTGATTTTGATTGTGATACCATAATGATTTGATTCTCCTCATCGTGTCAATTCCAATGGTATATGGCACACCTTACAACTCACAATTGAGGAGATATGGCTATTCAAAGTTGAAGCCTCGAAGTTTGTTCAAGAAGCCCCACAAAGAGATGATAAGGGATTTTTATTGATTGGTTATTAATGTTTTTATTCATTCAAGAAAATTAACTTAAAATTTTGATGGGCCTATCCTAGTCAAATTTAGATTGCAAAGTAGGATTTTATCAAGGGTAAATTAACCAAAAAAAAAAAATTGACCTTAATGACTGTTGGATTTTTGGCTCCAAAATTTCACTTTGAAATTCAAAATTCAAACTATTTTGGAGGTTTGACTCCATAGATTGTGGGGATAGTTGACCCCTCTAGAAGACCCCATCGTGGTGTATAGATACAAGGCTTATATGCTCTCTAAGTTCAACTTGAAAACACATCTTTTGAGAAAATTGTTTGAGATTTTTGCGGCCTAGCATATTCATTAAAAAATGGAGAGGTTAAAGGTTTTTGAGGTAATGTGGGCTAAATAATTATACATATTTTGTGGCTGCTTCACTAGAATGTTGTTCCCTAATCCATGACTATCTTGAAGCAGTGCGTCAAATTTGAAGTGGGATTTTTTTAACCAAGTTTTTTTTGTATTTTGGTGTTTTTTTCTTGTGGGTTTCTATATGCAACAACGGTTTGTATGTGTTCCATTTTCAGCCCTCCAAGGGCTCTATTTCTGAGGCTACTTGTACATGTTTTGAAGGTCATATTCAGCCCCCCTTTCTTGCAAAGTTTTTGGCTTTCAAAAGGACAATTTAAGGCATGAATTTGTCTTCTACATAGAGAAATTCATGACAAGTTGAGGCATCCATTCACACAAGAATAATCATTGATGAGGCCAAGTTCATAAGGCTAATTAAGGAATTTTTGAAGTGTTGGTAATTGTTTAAGTGCAACCCAACTCGTAGAATCAATATAGTCCTTGATGATTGGTGTGATCATTTTGTAATCTCGGTGTGTATACTATGATATAGATCTAAACATGAGAAATGCATGGTTATTGGGTTTGCAGAGATTAAGTCATTTATAGTGATCATTACAGTTGCACTTCCAAGATTTTATCACATGTAGAAAAGGTCCCTTTTTTGGAGAATGGGAACAAGTATCCTCATGATTACCTTTGTGAGGAGTTTTCACATTATTCTCTAGCATCACAATTGTGCATCAATTTTGAACTTGGTCTTCTCCTATTGTGTGGGTATATACATATACTGAGGTGGAAAAATAATTGGAAGTAACCAAAAGGGAGTATTTGCAAGCTACAAATTGTGAAACTGCTGAGAGGAAGGTCCTTGTTACAAAATTTTTAGATTGGTATATGTGGAATTTGTAGATTTTAACCCTGTAAAGAAATTACCTGCATACGAATTCTAAAAAAATAAAATAAACAATGGCAAAAGCATAAAACATAAAATAGATATACATAAATATTTTCCCCTGGATCCCAAAACTAGGACTAACTAGATTGTTTTTCATTATATTCCTTTCAATGTTACAATATATATATATATATATAATATATATATATATAATATATATATATATATATATATATATATTATAATATATATATAATATATGTACATGCTTAAGCATCCCTAAACCCCAATCCATTAACCCTTTTTTAGAACATAAACGTAGTTCCCTCGGCCGGATCCACAAGATACAATGGGTAGAAAACCATCATACCAAAAACCATGTGCAAAACCCATGCACAAAAACATAGGTAGGTCTGCCACCCAATATAGGGTCCATGTGGGGCTATTCGTAGCAAGAATATAACACACACCCAACAAGATTTTTCAAAGGATAAATAAAAAATTCTTGTTAGATTGGATATGTGAGCGATTACCAATCTCATTAAGAGATACTATGGAGGAATTATTGAAAGGAAAGACAGATGAATGTATTTCACAGGTGACAGAAGTAATACCATATGAATTCGCTTTCCGATATCTTCTACCCTTGTAATTACACACATACACAAAAGTCGTGCTTTATAATGTGGGGCCAAAATTTAATTTTCATTAGTAAATATACTTACTATAACTTGCCAAGATATTGAAATATGGCTCACTGTGAAATTGTGTTATATTAAAATAATTGTTGTTTTCTCTTTACGATGAGAATCATAAATCTACAAAGGTGTAAAGTCTACATGGTAGATGCAAAATATCCTCAAAATAATGTTGTAGAGGAGATTCTAGATATTTTCTTGATCCTATTATATGGGAATCATGAAGAATTGTTTGGTTTGAGACTTCTTATGCTCAAGTTGATGTTGATATTTATGGTAGAAAATTGAAAGATGTGGTTGGAATCAAGGATTGCAATTATGTATGATGAAGATTGAAGGTGTGATATCAAGTCCATGGTATCTGAAATTGTTTATGTTCTTCAGGCTTGAGAAAAATCAAAGCAATGTTGTATTCGTCAAGTTTCCTTTCTTGGGAGTTCACACTATTCTTCCTATTTCGAGGGGATTTTTTTTTATTAAAATGCAAATGTCGCTATATGAGTAAATATTAACTATATGATGTTGAAATTGCTTGTTAGAATAATGATAGTGAAGAGCTTGACATTGATTGTATCGTTGGGCAGTGAGCGTGGATTGTCGACTTATTCTATTGGGCCAAGTTATTTATGCTACTACAGTTTGGAAGTTTAATGATATGTATATTTTGCTAAAAATGAGTATGTGTATATTGTTGGTTGGTGACCTTGTGTCTTGACCAAATTGTTTGATGAGATAGGGATTGATCATCATTACAAATATATCCAAATTGAAATAACTAGGGTTTAATAGTTTAATGTTTTGAGAATTTCTGACCTATTGTTATTGCTAGAACAAAGATAAATTAGGTTTTGGACACAACTTGCATCATAAGATCTACATGTTGAACAAGAGAAAATTAGAGCTGCTAGGGTTTTGCATGAGAAAAATATTCAAGGATCATTGTCTATGGGACATCACATAGTGTATTGATTTTGCACAATTGACATGATATTACTTAAGGGGTAGTGTTGAGAAATCTTCTTAGCAACAATGATCAAAGCAATGTTTGTATTGCATAAAGAATGATGGTTACAGGTTGATGTAGTGACAATGATATGACATGAGTAAAACAAATATGTTATTGATAAGAGTGGTTGGGAAACATATTTAGTGAAATCTATCCTATTCTTTTATCTTAAGGGTGGTTGGGTGGTGCTAGGGCAGGTTAGAGCCTGTGCAAGGCATTGAAGCGTACTTTTAGTTGGAGCTGGTAAACTAGGTCATTAGAGAATCCTTCTAGTTGGTGTTGGTAAACTAGGGAATTTGAGCGTCCTTCGAGTTGGAGTTGGTAAACTAGAGCATTGTAGCATCCTTTTAGTTGGAACTAATAAATTAGGGGGTTTGAGCCTCCTTCTAGTTGTAGCTGGAGAATCTTGGAAGTTGGGGCTTCCTGTTGATGTAATCTTTAAAGACCTATATTAAGAAGCATATAATGGTTTTTCTCCCAGAAGGGTTTCCACCTAAAAAATATCTTGTTTATTGTCTTGGATGTTTTGCATTATTGAATGGGGTTTCTATTTTATGTTTTGATATAAATAATGCTAATGACATTTAATACTCTCTGAAGTTAAAATTAACTAAATGAAGTAAAATACTAATTCATCCCCATCTTAATGTTTCCAACAATTGGTATCAAAGCAGGTTCCTTTCATTGCAACTTAACAATTGGAATGCAAATCTCAGAGGTGTAGAGATGGAAAATTCAAAGAAGCATTCTTCTAAATGATCAAAGGAAGTCTCTAATATTGCAGTAGTCTCCAAATATATTACAACTAATGAAGAGAATCAAGTTGGTCCACCAGCTCCTAAGTTTGATGAAGCCAAATATGAAATATGGGAATCGAGAATGGAATCTTATTTGAAAGCTCATGGATATGATGTATGGAACTATGTTGTTTCTATATACACATCTACTGGTGAATCTAGAAGGTACAATGCAAAATCCATGAATTTCATTCTTAGTGCTCTGCCATATTCTATGAAAGCCAAAGTAGATCAGTGCTCATAAGCGAAAATGCTTTGGAATAACCTTCACAATCTCTACTCAAAGAAGCATGAAGGTAAATATGAAGATGATGATGATTGTGATTCATATGAAGTAGATGACGAAGAAGAGGTAGTAATCAACATGGAAGGAAAATTGATTAGCACCTTATGTGATCTTAACAAAGTAAGGAAGTGAAATCAGATACTCGAAGAAGAAATTTCCCTTCTAAGAATTAAAGTAGAGGAAGAAGAGAATAAAGAGAAAACCTTGGAAAACCAATTAGAGGAATGTTTTTAGAAGTACGATACAAAAATTATTCAAAAGCAAAAGGAAATTGATGCCACTCTAGATGAAATAAACCAGCTCAAGGAATGGCAGAAGGGGCAATTACAAGATGTCAAAAGGAAAAATCATGTCATTTCTCAGTTGAAGATGAATGCCAAAGAAGCAGGTGAAGCTCCATGTAATGAAGGCACAAGCTCCAAGGCCCCACAAAGAAATATGGAAGAGAAGCCTAATAACAAGGTCATTAAAAGGCCAAATCAAAGTGAAGGACAAAAGGAGGTTGAAAATGTTGCTATTCTAAGAAGTAATGTTGAAGTAAGCAAAGACGAGGATCAACAAAGGGATATACCTCCTCCAAATAAGAATGTACTTAGAAGATCAACAACATGAAGGCAAGTCATTTCATCTAGGTACCCTAGCATATTTCCTGGTTATTGTTATTAATGTATTAACTTTGGACACAAGGCTAGGGATTGTAAATCTCGTGATAGGGATGATTATCAATGACATTATCAAAACCTTAGAAGAAAGGTTACTGGAACACAAGATAGATATTAAAACAAATTCGTGAATAGAAAGTACATGTCAGTTGCTCCATCATTAAGGTACCATATAAAATGCTTCAAAATTCCATAACTATGGACATATAGCTTGTGATTGCAGCTAAATGAAGGAGAACTCTAATATAAGGTACATGAATATTTGGAGAAGAAAACAAAAGCAAGAATATTAGGTGAACGAAAAAGTCTCAACAATCATTCTTTGAATGAAAAAGTCTTAACAATCATGCTTAAAGGATTTGTAAAGACGCAAAATATTAAGGAATCTATAGGTACAAGGTTCAGGGTGAACTAGCTATAGAGCTAATTCATACATTATTATGAATAATCTAGCTTGATGACTCATCCTATGAATGTTGAAGAAGGACAGTCTAAGTTGTTAGAAAATTATATATTACAGAGCAATGCAACACATAAAATATATTGCAGAAATATAAACATAGAAAACACATAAAACAAGAGAGACATAGATATACGTGGTTCACCCAATTTAGGCTACATCCATGGAGAAGCAACAAGTCCTTCCATTTATATTATCCAGCAAAATGAAGAGATACAACCTACAACAAATCCGTTGTAATTCCCCCTTCTCTCTCACACAATCTCCTCTCTCTTTCTCGCTTAGAATAGAGATCTACATAGCCGCAACACAATTCCCTCATATATAGTGAGGGATTTCCTTCTAAGGCAAAAAACCTTAAATTAAACTTAACTTATACAGTGAAATTTCCGCCTAATGAAAGACCTAGATTGACTAAGAAATTACAACATTTTACAAGGAAATTTTACATCTATTTTTAGCTTTGGGGGCACTACCCTGATCCCCCACCAGAGGGGGCCTCTAAATAATCACCGTTGCCCCCCTGGACCCCCTTGGCCATGCACATTTACAGGCAATGTTGCCACCACATTACGAACTAGGGTCCAATGCGACGATACCTATGAATAAATAAGATAATCAGGCTCCACAACCAACAATCTCCCACTTAGAGATTGATTATAGCAAATCCAGTGAATAAGTCATAAAAGCAATAGTCGGTATTATGGGAAAACTCAAGGCTTGAGAAAACTCAAAGCAATGTTGTATTCTTCAAGTTTCCATTCTCGGAAGTTCACATTGTTTTCCCAGTTTGGAAGGGAATTCGTCTCAACATGTAAATTATTTGGAAGAATGTCACTATACAAATAAGTTGTAACTATATGTTGTTGAGAATGGTTACTAGAATAATGACAGGGAAGAGTTTGACATTGATTGTATTGTTGGGTAGTGAATGGATTTCCAACTTTTTCTATTGAAGCAAGTTATTTATGCTACTAGGGTTTGGAAGTTTAATGATATATATATATATATAGATATAGATATAGATATTTATATATTATATTTATATATATATATATATATATATATTCTATATATATAATATATATATTAATATATATTATATTATATTTATTATATATATAATATATATATAGATAGTATAGATAGATGTATATATATATATATATATATATTATATATTATTTATATATAAATATATATATATTATTATATATTTATATATTATATATATATATATATTATATATATATATATATAATATAATATATATATATATATTATATATAATTATATTAATATATATATTGCACTAAAAATGAGTGTGTATATTGTTGGTTGGTGATCTTGATGCTTGAAAAAATTGTTTCATGAGATAAGGATTGATCATCATTACAAAAATCTATGAATTGAAATAACTAGGGTTTGATAGCTCAATGTTTTGAGAATTCTTGACCTATTACTATTGTTGGAACTGTTATCACCCCAAGAAACTCTCCTAGGTTGTAGCTCGGAGATGCCTGGGAACATATAAATTCAACTTATTGTTGCATATGGATGAATGGAAGGAATGATGCTTGTCCAAGCCAGATAACCACTTCTACTTTGCTTGACTCCAGACATGCGTGAACAACCCCAGACTACAAGGCTTTAGACCACTAACTACTCACAATTTTAAGGATTGTGTGAATGCAGAGGATATTGACCACACCAACAAATGCACAAGGCCATGTGATGGCCGACTGTAACCAGTAAAGAAGTCTGCAAATCTAATATCCTAATGCACAGACAGGATGACATCTCTCTGGCACTAGGAGGATTCAAAACTAAATAACTTATTCACTGATGCATGCAAGACTTTAACACAGAGACAGGATGACAAATTCTCTAATTCTAAACATCAAGAGCTCAGAAATACAACATATCAGGCACAGCTTGGAAGAGAGAATAAATGGAAAGTGAGCAATTAACAACAAAATAAGCTTGTATTAGCTGAAAATGAAGACGAGACGCTGCAAGTATCAAAATAGTCATAGTCTCCATAATTTGAACCTTACATCAAAACATCAACCATCAACCCTAATCACATCCTATTTCTGGGTATGTATAGAGTTTCAATACAAAGGCACTTGGCTGTTCTAGGTCTGGAGGGGTCATATCTGACCACCAACTGCATTTAGTTGCCTGATGGAGCTCCTGAGTGCGTTTGCTTGTTTTAGTGGATGAATATGATCTTTTCATGTGCTTTGTTGTCCTCTCGGGTGGTTGGAGTGCGTGTATCAATGAGGCCCTGTAACTGTTAAATGAAGCTATCTGTCCGTGCCCCATCCTCTTCCTCCTTGGCCATAATGTTTATTAAATATGGTGGTTGAGCAGCAACTATGAACAATACTGGAAACTGGTCACCTTCGTCCTTCGGGTGCATGGAACAGTCAAGGGATGTAGACTGCATAGCGGGTGGACGCGTCAGATGAAGGAGCAAGATTAGCCATCGGATCGGGCGAATGGACGGTGGAGATGGCTTGGTAGGGCTATCAGAAAAAGAGGGGGTGGAATGAATGTGGGTCGTTGGATCTCAAGCGGATAGATCCGACGGTCATCGGGTGGCAGAAGCATGTGGATATTATCGGGCAAGAACGTGGGACCAGGCGGTAAGCAGTATTGCTCACACCGGCTTAGGACGTTGGGTGGTAAAAGAGGAACAGTGCACGATTCCACTCAGAGTGTGATGCATGGCGGTGGAGAAGAGAGGAAACCACTCTCCATCGCGCACAATCGTCCCAACACTTTGTGGATGTGGGGAGAGCGAATGTTGTCCAATTATGGTGGAGATGATCGGATGGTGGGGATTTGATCACGTGGATCTCCTCGTCGGGCACGGCGAGAGCCGTTGGATCAGGGTGCGATGATCGATGACCATAATTAAAGGTGATGATGGGTTATAGAAGCGCGAGGTCAAGTGGATATGGTTTTATGGGGTTTTTGCACTCGGGGCTTGAGGAAACAGGGGTTTATGTTGGTTTTTAAAGAAAAAATGGAGGCAACAGGGGTAAAAGAGGAAAAGTGGAGTAAAGGAGAAAAAGGAAGATGATTGTTGTGAGCTTTCTTTTAAGCACCACCACTATGGCCGAACTTTTCTCTGGCCTTCAAAACCTTAGTTATGTAGTAGGGCTAACAGGAACATAGATAAATTAGGGTTTGGAATGAGCTTGCTTCACAGGATCTACATGTTGAATAGGAGCAACATAGATCTACTAGGGATTTTTTGTTGCAGTTAGGGTTTTTTATAACCATAATCTCTTAGGGATTGTTGTTGATAAGACAACACATAGTGTAGTGATTGTACAACATTGATGTGATATTAATTTAGGGTTAGTGCTGAGAAGTCTTGTTAGCAACATTGATCAAAGCAATCTTTGTATTGCATAGACAATGATGATTACAGGTTGATGTAATGACAATGATATGACAAGAGTGTACCACCCTCCTCCCACATCTACCCAAGTAATCGACCAACTATGGTAAACATGTGACAATAATTTACTATGATATGATTCGACCTCCTAAGTCACATTAAGGAAGTGGAACTGACAAAAAAACACCATACACCTTTTCTTTCTTCCCTCAAGAGCCAGGAACCATCGAAACCTCTTAGGTGACCAACCCCTAGGGCTCACTGAGTTTTTTGACCATTAAACCCCCAGACACTCCCTTGATATGGGAAATAATGTGTCTAGGAGGCTCTAGACTCTTCCACATCATGGCTATGCATACGTCCAGGGACTTTTTTGCCCAATGTTGTGCTTGTGTCTCGAGGAATTGAGTCACTTTTTCAGGCCCAGAGCCCAGGTCACTGCCCAAAACTCAATGACACTCTCAGAATTGCAAGATAACATTAGAATAACGATACACACAATTAATTGAACAAAGAATTGAATGGACCCCTACTAGCCATGATATGCATTTCATCAAACATGGCAAACTTATGTAATCTATAGGTTTAAACAACAAATATGAGCATAGGGTCTCATACTCATATGAGAATCACTAAGAAGCATTGATGCCTCAACACATTAGCTGAAGTTTCATCCATTAGGCCATAGATACATTGTTCATTCATTTACAAGTAAAAACATGATGAGAGCCATACATAGCCACTGTCATAATACATGTTCATAATAACCATAATAGCAATAGAAATACCAAGGAAACAACAACCATATAAACCACATATAAACCAATATAATACTCATGAAATAACAAGGATAAATAACCTCATATTAATGATGCAAAGGCCAACCGATTGTGGGACTTCCACGAACCACTCGACCGTAAACATGGATGAGATAAATATCTCTTCATCCAGTCACCCCCGTGCCATATTCCAAGCATGAATGTGGGATCTCATGAACCTCAACCCCTAAAATAGTGATTCCACCTCACGGTTAGACATCACAAAACCATCGTCAAATTGGTCTCTACCCAAGGCTTCCAGGGCTCTAGAGCGTTTGTTCCAACCAAGGCTTCCAGGGCTAGTAACTCAACCCAAAACTTACTCTGGGCTTCTGTAATTTTTGTCCAACTAGGGCTTCCAGGACTAGTAACTCAACCCACCAAGGGCTTCAAGAGAATTTTTCCAACCAAGGGTTCCAATACTAATAACTACTCCTAAGTTGTTACAGTTCTTCCAGAGCGTTTGTCCAACAAGGGCTTCCAAGAACTAGTAACTCAATTGAAGCTAAAGGAAACATGAGAACCAACCAGAAAAAAAGGAAATGAACCCACAACACCATGGTTATCCAAGAAATGGAAAGGCTAGGAAAATGCACTATCAATCCAGGCAATCTTCCATGCCAATGATAGATCATGACCAATAAAACACATGCATATGCCATGCATGCAAAAACTAGTGAGGAAAACATACATGCAACTCGGTACCTGCAAGCAAAACCTACTATAGCTAGTAATCCTGATTTCCTCTTATGCTTTCCTTCTCTTCCTTTGCTTTCTTGCTCCATAACTCCATGTATCCACACTCCAAGATTTCTCCAAAAAAAATCCAAGTGTCCAAGAGTATGGGGGAGAGAGAATAGAAAGAGAGCTCCAAAAATGAACTGGCAAAAGCCTGTATACTAATCCTCGGAAGCCTTTTTATTAATGAGGCCTCTATTTTCTTAATTTTCCATTATTTTCCTTCATTTTCCTCCTCACATGCAACCTGAGACCTTTCGCCTCCCTTTTCTCCTAATTTCCATTATCTTCATAAATAAATGTGCCAAAATGCCATTTTTCCTTTCCAAAGCCTTAGCCATTTCCTTTGCTAATTTCCTTAGCCATTAATCAACCACCAATGATCCCCATCACTATGCTTTTTCCAAACATTCAACTTGGAATATGTGTCCCATTAACTGTGGTTATTATTTTGACTTTATTAACTTTTATTACATGTAATTTTCACCAGAGCTGTTACAGAATCCTCTTACTTGGGGGAACATTGTCCTCAGTGTTCAACAACACCTACAACCAACAAGGTTGCTAGAAGAAAAACAAACTTCCCATGAAGCTTTATAACTTAGCTCCTTGAAGTAGTTACAATGATCGTCCCGCTGAGAAGCAACCAACAAGACAACATAAAAGTATAACATCATAATGACATGACACCCAAACTGCTTATTGGAGCTTTATAACATAGCTCATGTTAGTATTTACATCCATATACATATCTACAAATACCAAACATCACCAAAACATGTACCAAAATCATATACCAAGACATATGCGAAAACATCTACTCAACCAGTGAATAAGGAAGGATACATAGCCCACATCTGATATGCCATCTCCCATGTCGCTTCATCAGGCCCAAAGTGCTTCCGTTGCACTTTAACCTGCTTGATTGCTCAATCCGGTTGGAATTCTCCTTTTGTCTCCACCTGCAATATATACTAGTCAATCACATGATCAACATATTTAACATACTTCCTAAGCAATGACACATGGAAAACATCATGGAATTTCACTGTCATGGGCAGTGCAAGTCAATAGGCTACTGACCCAATCCTCTTAATAATCTTGAAAGGTTCAGAAAATTGGGGTGCCAGCTTGGAACATGGTCCAATCCGCAAGGATCTCTTCTTCTATTTGATGTGAACTTACACTTGTTCCCCAACCTGGAACTCCCTAAACAACCTTTTGTGATCTGCATAGCTATTCTACCTATCTTGTGTTGCTTCCAAATTATTCTTGATTACTTGCATTTCTTGCTCCATGTATGCCAACATGTTTGATCTAATGAACACCCTGTTAGCTGGACCACTCCAACTGATGGGAGTATTACAACTCCACCCATACAATGCCTCAAATAGACTCATAATTAGTGACTCATGGCACCCATTGTTGTAAGTGAACTCTACCAATGGAAGGTACTCATCCCACTTTCACTGCTAATGCATCACATACATCCTCAAAATGTCCTCCAATATCCTGTTGACCCTATTTGTTTGTCCATTTGTCTGTGGGTGATAATTTTTACTGAAGTCCAACTCTATGCCCAAACCTGCAAACAACTCCTTCCAAAAATTGGAACCGAACTTTGCATCCCTGTTTGACACAACCTTCTTTGGAACACCATGCAATCTAACCACATCTCTAATGAATACCTGTGCCACATCGCTAGCTGAGAATGTAGACTTCACTGGAATTAAGTGCACAACCTTTGTCAACCTCTCCACAATAACCATGATGGAATCATGTTGTCTCATTGTCCTCAGAAAACCTGTGATAAATTCCATGGAAATGACCTTCCATTTCCATTATGGAATTGTAATCGATTGTAGCAATCCACCTGGATGCTTACACTCTGCCTTCACCTGCTGACAATCCAACAACTTAGCCACAAAATATGCTACGTTTCTCTTCAAATTTAGCCAATAATAGAATTTCTTTACTGCTTTCAACATCTTTTGATAACCTGGGTGACTAGAATATGGTTTCGGTTGAAACTCTCTCAAGATCACCTTCTTGAGTTCACTGTTGTCTCACATATATATCTTGTCTCTAAGCCTAACCAATCCATCTGTAGTGAGATGATAGTCCACATCGTGTGCACCTACATGCATACCTGTACCTATACCACTAACTATACCTATACCACTACCTACACCTATACCACCACCTATACCTATACCTATACTATTACTTGAACTTTGTTGCAACCTGTGCATAATCTCCATATACCTGTCATCCTGTTGATCTGCCTACAAGATCCTATGTAAATATGTCACATATGAGCTCATAAATGCTATGTGATTTACTTATATCCGCCTTCTAAGAGAATCTGGCACCTTGCTCTCTTTACCTTTGATATACCTGATCTTAAAGTCGAACTCACTAATCGTGGCCAACCACCGAGCCTGCCTGCTCTTCAGATTTGGTTGTTCAAATAGATACTGCAACCACTGTGATCATTCATTAATACAAACCTCCTCCCCAGAAGATAGTGCCTCCACATCTTCAATGCATGTATGATCGTCGCTAACTCAAGATCATGTGTTAGATAGTTCTTCTCGTGCTCATTCAATTTCCTTGACTCATAGCATACCACCTGTCCATCCTGCATAATGAATCCACCAAGTCCCCTCTTGCAAGCATATGTACATACTACCAACTCTTTGTCCTGATTTATAATATTAAGGACTAGTGCATGTGTCAACAACTACTTGAGCCGCTCAAAACTGGTTGCACACTCCTCTGTCCATTCAAAGCTCTTACCTTTCGTTTGTAATGATGTGATGGGATAATCAATCTACAAGAAATTCGTGAAGAACCTCCTATAATAACCTTCCAATCCCATGAAAATCCTCACCTCATCCACATTCCTCAGATCTTCCCACTCCATGATAGCTCTTTCCTTTTCTAGGTCCACTGTTATGCCTTCCTTGCTAACAACATGTCCCAAGTAGTGGACTTCGCTCTAAAATAAACTTTACTTGTTGAGATTAACATACAACTATGCTCTCAACAATCTCAATACTGCTGCTAAATACTCGACATTCTCTTCCTCATTTTTAGAATATACCAATATGTCTTCAATGAACACAATAAAAAACTTATCCAAATAGGGGCACAACACACTATTCATTAGACACATAAGGGTAGCTAGAGAATTAGTCAAACCAAATGTAACTAGAACAAACTCATAATGCCTATACCTGGTCTGGAAAGTTGTCTTGTAGATGTCCTCTTCTTTAATGTGTACCTGATGATATGTGGATCTCAGATCAATCTTCGAGAACACTTCTGCTCCCTTCAATTGATTGAATAAATCATCAATCCTCGGTAATAGATACCTATTCTTGATGATCACTTTCTTCAACTGCTTTTAGTCAATGCACAACTTGAGGGTACCATCATTCTTCTTCACAAACAATACGGTGCACCCCCTGGCGATACACTTGACCTAATGTATCCATTGTCAAACATTTCCTTCAATTACAACTTTAACTCTACCAACTCAAGTGTGCTCATCCTGTAAGGTTCCTTTGATGCTGGAGCTTCCCTTGGCACCAACTCAATAGAAAAGTCTACTTTCCTGTGACGTAGAAACTATGGAATATCTGTAGGAAATACATCCTAAAATTGTTGTAGAACTGAGTAATCACTCAAAACATCAGCATCCTCAACTTTCTTACCTTTGTCACTACAAATGTGCACTGGAAATAACACACACCCTTTTCTGTGACTACGCTTGGCTTGCATAGCTGTCATCATTCTAACTGATGTTTCTTTCTTCTTACCCTGCAAGACTCTTCATTCCCCATTGTCATCCAAGAAATCAATGATTTTGTCATAAAAATCCACCTTGGTTCTATGAAGGTACAACCAATCCATGCCCAACAACATACTGTATGATCCCAACGGTAATACATTCAAATGTGCTGAGGTAGGCATACCATTCAAATCAAATGCACAAGATCTTATTCAATGGTGAAATCTCTTCTTTGTACCTATAGCCAACTACAGTAACCAAGATTCTACATGCAATTCTTTATTCAAACCATACTTATCCACCAAGTCAGGATTAACATAACTATAATTAGATCCAATGTCAATCAAAATAGAAACAACTTGATCACAATGCTTACCATCCATCTCAATGATAGATGCCCGATGGTTTACCTGTCTGTTATCCAGTGCTGCATAGATATGAGGAATGCTCTAACCAACATCCCTAATAGTATGTGCCTCCTGTGCACTATATATGTGAGGCCTACCACCCTACTTCTGTGGACAATCTCTCCTACAATGATCTTTTCCAAAAGTCCAATACTCTATAGGCTTCCAGTCCCATCCTTGCTCTACTCCTCAGATCGAAGCCCCTACCCTCTGTCAGATGCATTGAAATTCTTAGATGGCACTGCATTCTCTTTATTACCTGAATCCTGAGGTCTTGCTTGATTCTTGTCCCATTTTCCTTCATTCTCTGCATTACCTTTCCAGTCTGTCTTAGTCTCAGCTCTACACTTCAATTTCTCATATCAGTGATTTATCTTTCGGATGGCCTCCTCCAAAGAGCTAGGCTCATCAAACTCAATCTTGTCTTTGAATGCAATCAATAACCCACTAGTGATTCTATGGATCTTGGCCTTCTCCTCCTTGAGTTAAGGCACATACTTCAATAACTCCATGAACCTACTAGTGTACTCCTCATCTGTCATTGATCCCATCTTGAGCTCATAGAATTATTTTTCACTGTCATCCAAGTATCTTTCGGACAGGTACTTCTTATTGAATAGTCTCTCAAACTCATTCCAATTCAAGTCCTCCTCATGAATACCTCTGAAATTCTTCATATCTTCCCACCAAATATCTACTTTACCTTTGAGACTGAATGTAGTTATTATGGCTTTCATGTTCTCTGAATAATCATGCAACTTGAAGAACTTCCTCATACCAAGCGACCATGCCTCTGCATCCTGTGATTTATTCATCTCTCCATTAAATGTAGGTGGATTTTCTTTCTTAAATTCATCTAGAAAGTATCCCCTATCACTCCTACAGTAAGGATGATAACGACGATGAGCATAATGTCTTTCAGAACTAGAACTAGAATCGTACCTGCGGCCATCACCTCTCTTGTCTGGAGTATCCAAGGACCTGCCATCTCTAATCATGTCATCCTCGTATGACCTGTACTCATCATGAGTCCTACTACAATATGCCCCATTATTTATGTAATCCTTCCCATGGATGATCCGAAGGGGTCCCTATCGCTGAAATTATGACAAACTCTGAAGTATCACTGCATTTACCTTTGCTTGTTTCTCCTGTGCCTGTATGATTCTGTTATTGTCTGCCTTACAACTCCTTATTTCTTCCTTTAAGATTCTGAGTGTGTTTTCCAAATTAGAAGAGTGCCCAACATCGTGTTGCTCATCTAATCCATAGGGAGAGTCTCAGAAACTGTAGTCTAACATCTTGCTAGTCATCTTTGATATTCTTCCTGCGAGGTATATCATGTTACCTAAACCAAATCACAATAAACCAATGTACCTTAGCATAATTTGGGGAGGACACCATGTCTTCATGATCAACAAATCAGTGTAATACATGTATAACATAATCATGACAACATATATAATATAAAACATAAGCATATAACCATATGACCATAATTCTAGCTAGATTCCAGTCATCAATGCATGACCATGTTAACTACACATATTGGACACTTGACCACATGTGAATAATAACATGCATAAATAATGGATAATCAACCATGCACTCATGCTGATACATTCCACAACAACACCACCAACTTCCAAGTGCGACCTCACTGTAAACATAACCCATGCCATACAAATGCAATAAGCACATGGTCTTACAACACAAGAAACACATATGAAACTAACTTGAATGCATGACCAACACACAACCCATCTAGTATGAGGGGTGTGTAGAAATTTCACCTGTAGAACAAACCGATATATGCAATGTCCTAAAACATAATACTTCTTCTACTTCTACAAAACATTAAGTGGAAGCATAATCGAAATCATGAGCAACATCAAGTAGAAACATGCATAACTGATCAAGAGAATTAATCACCTACAACACAAGATATATCCAGGGGAAAGCACTAGCATAAAACCCCAACCATGTATTATCAATCAAGTGGAAATCCTCTTCATAATACAAGAAGAATTAGCTCTCAAGCTATTCAGTTCTCAATGAACTATGAAGATATGAAGATATGTCTCATGAACCAACCAAGCCCTGTTTATATAGGTTTTCCCTATTATCCTTACGTAGTTTGCTTAGGAAATAATAGCAAAAGCATATGCTATTAATTCCAACATACCAAAAACAACCAACGGTCCAACTACGTATTCCTTGGGAACACTAGTTCCTCAACCATGCAAAATCTACTTACTAGAAATAGTTAAGCATTTGATAGTGCACTATCCCACATCTGACCTCAACTGGGTCTCTGACAGAAACGACATGCAACCGTTATCCATGAGTGAATCCTCAGTTATCTCAAATAATAGTTGTCACATGCAGGCAAGCATTAACAAACTATATTTTATTATTTTAACAACTTGTTAAAATAATCTAATTGGACTTGATTAGTTAGAAGTAAGTCAACTAATTCTCTCATTATAGAATTCATGCTTATTCCATCAATCAGTGGAGGAAACTCATGTGCATGCTCACAAAGACTTCAAATTCAAATTTCCTTTATTAATTAACTCAACTGAATTAATTAATTAATATTTTAAACTGCTGTTAAGACCAAAATTAATTTTACTTCCTATAGATAGACTAGGCACTGCTATAAATAGGAAGGGACCCAGACACGCTATTTTTAGACATGACTTTTTTAGAATTTCTTGTTGCACACTTTTCAACAGGGTGAACCATGCTCTTATATCACTCTATAGCACCCTCCTCCCCAATCTGACCAAGTAACCGACCAATTGGAGTAAACATGTGATGATAAGTTACTATGATATGATTCAACCTCCTAAGTCAACTTAAGGAAGTGGAACTGATGGAAACACACCATACAAACCTTCCACATTAGCAACAGGACTCTAAGGAACCATCCTAACCTCTTAGATAACCAACCCCTAGGTCCCACTGAGTTTTTGACCGTTAAACCCCTAGACACTCCCTTGATATGGGAATTCATGTGTCCAGGAGGCTCCAGATGCTCCCACAACATAGGTATGCATGTGTCCAAGGACTTTTCTGCCCAATGTTATGCCTACGTCTGTAGGGATTGATACACTTTTTTAGGCTAAGAGACCAGGTCACTGCCCAAAACTAATTGACACTCTCAGAATTGCAAGATAACAACAAAATAAGGATACACATAAAATTAATTGAATAAAGAATTACTGAACAACTACTAGCCATGATATGCATTTTCTCAAAAATGTCACAATTATGCAATCTACAGGTTTAAACAACAAATCTAAGCATAGGGGTCTCATTCTCATATGTGAATAGCTAAGAAGCATTGATGCATCAACACATTAACTGCAATTTCATTCATCAGGCCATAGATACATTGTTCATTCATTTACAAGTAAAAACACGATGAGATCCATACATAGCCATTGTCATGACACATGTTCATAACCAGCTTAATAGCAATAGAAATACCAAGGAAAAAACAGCCATATAATCCACATATAAAACATTATAATATTCATGAAATAACAAGGAGAAATAACCTCATATTAATGATGCAAAGGCCAACCTGTTGTGGCACTTCCATAAACCACTCAACTGTAGACATGGTTGAGCCAAATCTCTCTTAAGCCAATCACCCCCATGCCATATTCGAAGCATGAATGTGGGATCTCATGAAACACATCAATCAACACCATCCATGGCTTCCAGAGGCCAAACCACCTCAACCCATCAAATAATGATTCCACCTCAAGGTCGGACATCACAAAACCATCATCAGATTGGTCTCTCTACCTAAGACTTCCAAGGCTCTAGAGCGTTTGTTCCAACCAAGGCTTCCATGACTAGCAACTCAAACTACAAATTACTTTGGGCTTCCAGAGAATTTTTCCAACCAAGGCTTCTAGGCCTAATAAGTCAACCCAATATGTTATCGGGCTTCTAAGTTTTTATCCAGCCAGGGCTTCTAGGAACTAGTAACTCAACCCAAGCTAAATGAAACATGGGAAAAAACTAGAAAAAAAGGAAATGAACCCACAACACCATGTCTACCCAGGAAATGGAAATGCTAGGCAAATCCATTGTCAATCCAGGAAATCCTTTATGCCAATTACATATCATGACCAATAAACCACATGCATATGCCATGCATGCAAAAAATAGTGAGGAAAACATACATGCAACTCGGCACTTGCAAGAAAAACCCATTGTAGATGCTAATTCTGATGTCCTCTTGTGCTTTCATGCTCTTCCTTTGCCTTCTTGCTCCAAAACTCCAAGTGTCCATGCATATGGGAAAGAGAGAATAGAGAGAGAGCTCCAAAACTGAACTGACAAAAATTTGTGTATTAATCCTTAGAAGCCTTTTTATTAATGAGGCCTCTATTTTCTTAATTTTCCATTATTTTCCTTCATTTTCCTCCTCACATGCAACCTGTGACCTTTCAGCTCCCTTTTCTCCTAATTTCCATTATTTTCATAAATAAATGTGCTAAAATGCCATTTTTCCTTTTGGAAGCCTTAGCCATTGCCTTTGCCAATTTCCTTAGCCATTAATAAATCACCAGTGGTCCCCATCACTATGACTTTGCCCAACATCTAGCTTGCAATACTTGTCCCATCAATTGTGTTTATTATTTTTCTCTTATTAAATTTTATTACATGGAATTTTCACGAGGGTTGTTACAAAGAGAAGAACAACTATGTTATTGATAACAATGTTTAGGAAACATATTTAGTGCAATCTATCCTATTCTTTTATCTTAAGGGTAGTAGGGTGGTGCAAGGCATAGAGCAGAGTCTCCTTTAGGTTGGAGCTTGATAACACTTCAGGGTGGTAGGGTGATTCAAGGGTAGGTTGGAGCCTATGCACGACTTTGAATCATCCTTCCTATTGGAGATGGTAAACCATGGCATTGGAGCATCCTTCCAGTTGGAGCTAGTAAACCAGGGCGTTGGAGCATCTTTCCAGTTGGAGCTGGTAAATGAGAGCGTTGGAGCATCTAAATCATGGGGTTGGACCCTCCTTCTAGTTGTAACTATAGAATATTGGAAGTTGGAGCTTCCTATTCATGTAATCTTTCAAGACCTATATTAAGAAGCGTTCGGTGGATTTCCTCCCTAAAGGGGTTCCAACTAAAAACTATCTTGTGTACTATATTTGGATGTTGTCAATTATTGAATGGTGTTACTAATTTATTTTTTGATCTAATTCCAATGATATTTAATGCTCTGTGAAGTTAAAATTAGCTAATGGAATTGAAATACTAATTCATCCCAATCTCAGGATTTCTAACATCCTCCACTAGGCCTTGGTGGCACTGCCATGCCATCACAGTAGGGTCCATCAGGAACTTACATAGTGTTGATTTAGGTCCATGTCATGTCAAATCAACCACTCCTTAAGTGCTTGACACTATAGGTTAGCAAGTTATAAAATTTGGTAGTGGAATTCTCCCGGTGGCAAGGCTCCATAGCTGGAACCACATCCAGACCAACCCATCCTCCTTCGTCCTCCCATTTTCACAAGGTTAACATGGCATTGGAAGTGAGTCGTGGGAGGTGACAGGGTTCCACACTAGAACCATGACCTAATCAACTTGATGTTATCAACACACCCATTACAAAGTTAACATGACGCTGGCGATGAGCAGTGGACGATGATAGGGTTCCATGTCGAAACCATCGACCAAGGTCCAATACCTCCATGTCATCTTGATTCTAGGGTTATTTACTCACCTAATTATACTCCAATCTCAATTAAGATTATTGAGGTTTGAGTTCTAAGACCCCACCAATCCACGTCACCTCGGTGCCTCGCCATTAGCATTTCCTTTCTTTCCACCATTCCAACACTAGCTAAAAATTCCGAGATCCAAATTCTAAGACGGAAGAACTTTAATCCATTGTATTATGTGTTCAAGGTATAGCCCATTGATCCACATTATCTCGACACCTTGGCAACATGCCTTCTCACCTCGCTTACATTCCAACGCCAATTACAACTACCGAGGTTTGAGGTTCGAGACCCATTGACCAATGGTATGGTTTTGATACCCAAGTTTCCACTCTCTTCCCTTTGTGTGTTTGATTTTTGGCCCATTGATGTAGGCTTCTCCTGTAAGAGTAGTGTCATATGGCTTCATCCAACTCGTTTTGATTATCGGATTAACACCACCTTCTGAAGATCTATGCTTAAAGGGTAGTAACCAGTCGAATTATGACTTGTTGCATATCATGGCACTGAGGTCTGAGGCCTTGAAACTTCTAGTTTTGATTGATCACCAATAGTAGGAAATATGTGTCCTTGTCTCTTAATGTTTCAATTCTTAAGGTAAGAAAAAGGGCAATCCCAATCTTCAGCTCATACACTCCTCATAACTTGAAGAGGAAACGACACCAGGCTAATACGGATTCTCACAATATCTTACAATTGATTAATCACGCTTTAGTGGCATATAATATATCCAATTACCAATGTGATGATACTAGTTCATAAACCATTCATGTGTATGATGCCGGAAAACATAGTGCAGGTTACCATAGCACATAAATAAGCTTTGGTTTATCATAGTATTGCACAACACAATATATACATACAAAGCATCTTGTCATTTGTTAAATTCATAACATCTAATATATAATGAAAATAATGAGAACAATGATAATGTTCACCATTTAGGAATTCATTAACATTCAAGAATATACAAGAGTTCATTTCATACATAAGCATTTCATGAAACACTATAGATTATAACTCAACATATAAATGCATTTGACTTATGTGAGTATGTAAAGATGGCTAGAAAATGAAGGAGGGAGTTCAAATCTCCACGCAACAATAGGAAAATTGCATTGCGACTTTCTTATAGTTGACCACACCTCTAAGGGAATTCATTCTCAGAGAAATTCACACCAAATCTTGGTAGACACCCATGAGACAAAGTTCATTGTCCTAGTGGTTTCAAAATGAGTCTCTGGTAGTAAGAACCATAGTGACAATTTACGCTTTTTGAGTTCAATCATTGGGATTCACCCAAGGTTTAGATGGGCTATTGCTCAGTTCCAAGAGATTTTATTCACTATTTAGTTGATTTCATAGTTGTATTTTCACAAAAAGCACCACAAGGGTATATTGTACACTACATAGGTGGTTTAACAACTCTTATAGCAAGCACAATAATGGCTCAAATTGTCCTGTCCAAGTGGTTTAACATCTAAATAGAATGCACCACAATTATTCACTTACTTCTCTCACTTCCATCACAAGGATTCACCCAAGGTCCATATGGGGTATTACTTAGTTCTAGTAGAGTATTTCCATTATTTAGGTGGTTTCACGACTATACTTTCATAACAAGCACAAAAAAGGTATGCAATCCACTATATAGGTGATTTAACAACACTTCTATTAAGCACCATTGTGGCTCAGATTTCCCTATACAAGTTGTTTAAAAACTACACAATAACAACTGTAGTGATTTATTTACTTAATTAGGAATTTAAACATGCTTTAAGTGTGCATAAAATTAAAAAGTCATAATCAATAATTCTTAGACTACTTATCTAGAGAAAACCATTGGTTGTAACAAACCTTTTATTCTCTCTTAGCCATAGGCTATGTTACTCTTGTTTCATTCACCGATGTGTCATTCTCGATATAGGTCTCGATTCCTCAAGGACGCTAGCTCACCAAGAGCCAAGTATGACACACAACCAATATTTGAATGTAACACTTGTCCCTACACTCCTCCCTCTAGGCTTCACCCTTACACAAGGAAACTAAAGGAGAAGTCCACTCATAACACTATCACATAATTTCTATCAACTGTCATAGGTTCCATTTGTACTCTTCTTTCATTAGCACCTCAACTTCCATAGCATTGTTTCCACAATACTACATGCAGTATCTTCATTGTTTTCCCAATCATGTTGTCAACCTATTGGTTGGCATGCTAGCGCTAAGCATGATAATTTGATGTTGTTCACACATCTAAACCCCATGTCAGCTACATAAAATAAAAATAAATGTGATCATTATATCAAGGTTAGCAACCGTGATATCTTGAAGTTTAAAGTCAACATATATAACAATTAACTATCACAAAAAAATTATCATTCGTATGTGAGCCTCTCTAGGTCTAGTGTCGAACCTATGATATGATACATGTTGGCTGAATTTCCAAGGGTTTTTATGAAGATGGGGTTAAAAAAAAAAAATTACTTTTTTAAATTTTGTGGAATTTAATTCTAACACTAGTGCCATGTTCTACTCGTCGAGCATGCGATATAAAATTTATCTCAATCTAAGTTCCAAATCAAAAGTTATGCTCATTCAAAGTTTAGCTTGTTAAAAGAGTTCATGCCATCACTGGGCAACACGTGGCCTCCACCAATTGTCGGTGGCACTACCATGCTATCACAAAAAGGTCCACAGGAAACTTAGGTAGTGGATATTCAGGTCCATGTCACATTATAGCAGCCACTCCTTAAGTGCTTGTCACTGCATATGAACAAGTTATAAAATCTAGCAGTGGTGGTCTCTCGGCAATAAGGTTTGACAAGTGGAACAATGAGTAGACCAACCCATATTCCTCCCTCCTCCCATATTCATAAATTTAAAATAACACTGGCAGTAAGCAGTGGGACATGACACGATTCCACACTTTAACCATGATTGTATCAACCTAATCTCATCAACATGACCATTACAAAGTTAACACAATACTGAAAGTGAGTGATGGGCGATGATAGGATTCCATGCTAGAACCATCGACCAAGGTCCAATACCTCCACATAATCTCATTATTGGGGTTTGTTCCTCTCCTCACTCCACTCTAATCTCAATTAAAATTTCTCAGGTTCGAGGTCTGAGACCCCACCCATCCATGTCACCTTGGCACCTCGCTATTGGGGTCTTGCTTCTCTCCATTCCAACCTTAGTTAAAAATGGCGAGGTCCAAATTTTGAGACCCAACAACATCAATCCATCATATTATGTGCTCAAGGTGGAGCTCACTGATCCACACCATCTCGAAGCCTCGACATCAAGCTTTCTCACCTCGCTCACATTCCAACACCAATTGTAACCATTGAAGTTCAAGGTCTGAGATTCGATGGCCAATAGTAATGTTTTGGTACACAATGTTCCACTCTCCTCCCTTTGTGTTTGATTTTTCAGCCCATCAGTGCAGGCTTCTCCTATAATATTAGTGTCATACCACTTTGTCCCATTGGTTATGTCGACCAACTTAATGCCAAATTTTGAATATCTCTACTAAAAGGGGAGTGACCGTGCAAATTATGTCTTGTTTCATAGCATGATGCAAAATGTCTTAGGCCTTGAAACTTCAAGTTATGAGTGATCACCAAAAACAGGAAATAGTTGTTCCCGTCTCTCAATGTTTCAGTTCCTAAGGAAATAAAAGGGGTAATGCCAATCTCAATCTCATTCGATCCTCACAACTTGAAGAGGAAACAATACCATGCCACTACAAATTCTAAAAAACTCTTATAATTGATTAATTATGCTTCAATAGCATTTATCCAATTACCAATTTTATGATACAAGTTTGTAAACCATTCATATGTATGATGTTGGAAAACATATTGAGGCTACCAAAGCACACACAGATAGGCTTTGGTATATCATAGTATTGCACAACACAATCTAGTTAATCTAATACATATATAAGCACACCGAGCATCATGTCATTCATTAAATTCATAACATCTAAGATATCATGAAAATCATGATCATAACGACAATATTCACCATTCATGCATTCATTAACATTCAATAATATACAAGAGCTCATTTCACACACAAGAAGTTCATTAAATATTACATATTATAACCCAACATATCAATGCATTTGACTTATCTAAGTATGTAAATATGACTAGCAAATGAAGGAGGTACTTCAAGTCTCCACCCAACCATAGGAAAAATGCATTATGAATTTCTTACAATTGACCACATTCGAGTTAGATACAAAGCCTGATGGGATTCTTTCTTAGAGAAATCCACACTAAATCTTCATAGACACCCATGAGATGGAGTTCATTGTCCTTGTGGTTTGATAACTTTTCTTTGGTAGTAAGCACCATACTGACTCAATTACTCTTTTGAGTTCAAACACGGGGATTCACCCAAGGTCCAAATGGGCTATTTCCCAGTTCCATAAGATTGAATTCATTATTTAGGTGGTTTCACAACCATCTTTTCATAGCAAGAATCGCAGGGATCTACAATCCACTGTATAAGTGGTTTAACATTTCTTCTAGCAAGCACTGCAATGGCTCAAATTTCCTTGTCCAAATGGTTTAACAAATACATAGCAAGCACCATAGTTATTCACTTCTCTCAGATCCATCACATGGATTCACCCAATGTATAGATGGAGTATTGCTCAGTTCTAGGATTTTGTATCCATTATTTCGGTGGTTTCATGTATTTTCATAGCAAGCACAACAAGGGTCTGCAATCCACTGTATAGGTGGTTTAACAAATTCTCTAATGAGCACCATAGTGGCTCAAATTGCCTTTTCCAATTGATTTAATAGCTACACAATAAGCACCATAGTGATTCAATTCTCTCAATTCCATCATTGGACTTCACCCAAGGTCCAGATGGGGTCTTTCTCAGTTGAAAAATAATTAATTCACTATTTAGGTGGTTTCATAGTTGTTTTTTCTTAGCAAGCACCACATGGGTATGCAATACACTATATAGGTGGTTTAACAACTCTTCCAGCAAGCATGACAATGGCTCAGATTTCCCTGTCACAAGTGGTTTAACAACAATACAACAAGAACCACAATGATTTGGTCATCCTATGAGGCTCCCACTTACCATTAATACTTAGACACATAGTATAATGGCCTCAAACACATTAATATAGGGAATATCACCCCAAATCATTGGGCACTATGCTTAGCCACAATTACAACACTACTTAGTCTTCATGCATAGCTCTAGTAGCTACTCACTCTTTCTCTATGACTAATGTTTTTGGTGCTCCCCAAGTTCTTATGCCAAAAATATTCTTCTTCCTTCTATTTTTTATTACCAATGACTGAGAAAAGTTCTCCTCCTCATCTTCTTCCCGAGGTGTTTTTCCCCAACCTTGATCAACGAGGGAGATGGGGTGGATGATGTCCTCTTCCCACACTACCAAATCCCATCTCTTTAATTTTCTATTAGCACAGTTGATGAATTGGTCAATAGGGGTGTTAGGAATTTCAATGCGGTCAGTTTTATTTTTGCTCATGAAATGCAACCATCCCTCCCCTACAAGACTTATCTCATCATCGAATGTTAGCAGTCAACTCTATGCTAGGTTCATGACCTTTCTAGGCATGCAAGCTCTTCCCTCAAACAATGGATCCATAAGGATACCCTCTCCTTCAGTTGGTCATCAATTTCTATTAATTTACATTATATGTTACAATGTATTGTCTTAGTTAGTCGTGGCTTCCATGTTAGCTACATAGTCATAATCTAATACTTCATAAACCAGGGTCGAAGCGAGGAATACTACAACATAGTGTGTCATTCTTTAGTTCTATTAATGGTATGCTTTGGTTTACTTTACAATGTTATAGAGTAGGTTTCTAACTTTTTCTTGCCATAGAATTGAGCTCACTCCAAAAAAGACCACGGTAGAACTTTTATTTCATATGTCTTCATTTATTTTCTTTAAGAAAGTGTGTTTCATTTTATCAAAGCTTGCTAATGAGAGGAGTAATGGTTCATGGAAAGAAAAAATTTCATCCATGTTAGGAGATAAATTGGTGAAAACAAGGTTTGAGTAGTGTGATAGTGTTCAAGTACATCATCAATTCCAATGTTGAAAGTTTGCTTTAAAGTTTATCAAGTGTGTTGTGATTATGCAAGTTGATTCTTAGCTAGAGGAAAACATCCACTTAAATTGTCATTCGACAAATAGAATAGATTGTTTCATGAACACTTTGATTATTAAGAGAAAAATATTGTAACGATTCATAGATCTTCAATCCATGTACATTTCAATTTAAGTGAATGATTTACTCTTATATTTTTATATAACTTGTTGATTTGTAGTTTACTTTGCAGTTTGGAGTCTTTTTTTATTAGAGTAGAATTTAATCTTGCACATACAATGCCCACATCTCACAAGATTACATATTATGGATTGTTAATTAAAATGTAACAATATTGATACATATAAATTTTTTGACATTTTTTACATCATTGTTAGGGAGATGCTAAAAGGATCATAGCATATATAGTTTGTTTTTATGTTCAAAATTTCTTTCATTTCTATTTTTGATCAATTAACCCCATTATATTTCAATTATTTCCATTTGTTGTGCAATAATACCACTTCATCTACTAATCATGGGAAGTAACATGCATTTGGAGGAGCATGAACAAGTAGAGTTAAAAATTGTGAGCTTAAAGCACAACAATGTGAATTTTGATTTAACAAATTGCTACAATTTTCTTAAATTACTACAAGTTTATTCAACGCAGTGTTAAAATATTTACGAGATGGACATTATATATTTTGGGGAAATAAACTTTTAACATCATCATAAACATATTCACCAAAAAATTCATATGCCCACATGGTAATTTAGGTGAAACTGTTCTTTATGAATTTTTGCTAGCAAGTTGACTTTGAAAATCTCTTCAAAACATGGTTGGGGCAGTCAAAATTTGAGGGACTAAATGAGGGAATTTTCAAAATATGTTTATAAGGGAAATATCCCTTATATAATAGTTTCCAACTCAACTTGAATCACTTAATTTGAATGCTGGATGAAAAACTTATGCTCAAATTAGTGATTGTGTATCCTAAAATCTTCATTGTTAAACTCTTCCTTTTAGGTTTATTCATAAGAATATTTGATATATCAAATCATTATGGTTTAAAACATGTTTATAACCGGTATATATACTTGAGTATAATTTTATTTCCATGTGGAATCATATCAATCCATCATCAAATGAAAAATCTAATTTCAAATACTAGTTAGTTTAGGTAGAAATTAATAAACAACTTTAGCATGCCAGTTGTTCAATAACATATTTGACATAATATTTTAAGTCGAAAAAATTGTTTATAGATAATATATCCCTATGAATCCTCTACAATATCTCTTTTAAACCATTTAAATTGGACACTAAAGAAATATTTTATTAGTAAAATATCATTAGGAGTTTTAAACTGGCCAACACTTCTTAACAAGTAAAATAATGTATATTTTCCTTTGTTTATTTTTCCTTGGATTTGTTCCTACAAATTCTTTGTCATATTTTTGTGTAATTATTGGGTGAAGATAGACAATGCACCTCTCTTCCTCCATTATCTCACGTTTTATTATAGGTAAGTATTATGTTTTGTAGGACCCAAAAGGATCAATAAGGTCAATATATGCATGAGTAATTCTTGAAGACAAAAATTCATACCAAAGGGGACATATTCTCCAAAAATCCACCAAACAATATTCAACGCCCTATTAATTCCTTGCAATGAGAGTTAGGATTAGTTTTTGATAACAATGGTTCTAAATCTTATAACCCTAATACAAATATGTTGTAACCGCTACAACCCCCTCCAAAATTTGGTTATATTCTAATTTTGGAGCCTCCTTTTGATCTTGTGAACTATTGTATTGGGTTACTTAAGTCATCCTTGGTCATATTTTTCAAAGTATCAAGTCATATTCTAGTGATCTCAAGTGTCCTAACTTCTCGATCTTGCATGCCTAGCCCGTAGCCCTGAGTTGCACACTTCAAGTTGACAGACACTGCTTGCTAGTTACAACTGTGCACTCCCTGATGGTAGTAACTGTGCAGGCCCTAAAATAAGTAATTGAAAAATCCTCTTTGGAAGTCAACTACATAGTCTCTTGTGATAGGAAATTGTGCAATCCCTTGTGCTAGTGAGTTATGCAGTTACTAGAGATAGTTAACTATGCACTCTCTGTGGACAGGTATTGCACACTCCCTTTGAATAGCTATTGCACACCACTTGTCGAAAGTGTGGCACAATTTCCAAAGTTGACTCAATCACAAGTGGCAACTAACCAACTCTAGCTCTTAGATTTTTGACATGCATGCATAAACCTTAAACTTAGATCTATGAGTACTCACCTGTATAACAAGCTAGACCAAAGCTCATTCTCACACTTATATTTGGAGCTCTACACATTCATTGAGAACAAGGAGCTTTTGGTTGCATGTGCACTGCTATTTCGACAAGTTTCATAGCTATCATGTTTTACTACTTTTACTGTCACTTTTGTCGTTTTTGCTTTCGTAAGTGTCGTTTTAGCATACTTTTTGCATAACGAGTGTTACTTTTTCTATATTTAATTGTTGTATGTGTCATTTCTCCCTTTCATGTTTGTCTTCTAGTGTCACTTCACATTATAAATCCTTTCACATTCTTGTAATCATTGTGGTTTAATACATTTATGCATGTTGATCTTAGCGCAATCGTCATTGCTTGTTGTTGATCCATACTTAGCCAAATTTCAACTTGATTTGCCTCTTCATCAATGCAACTACACATTTCTCAGGCTTTGTTCTCCATTGATCTGACATGCAAACCTCCCAAGATCTTCCTCCCTTCAACTACACATAATTTGCGTAATTCCAATAAATAGTGGCTAATCCCTTTCTCATTGTGACTTTTCACTACATAATCCTGGGCCTCAACTGCACACTACACACTTCTAGCTAACATTCAGTCACTCCCTTCTCACTGTTGATGCAAACTGTGCAGTTAGGAGGCCATTTATCTCTCAACAACTGCACATTGGGTATTCATAAGGCTCAATCCTTTAGCCTTGCCTCTTTTGATCAATCATGTGTAGTCTTTCCTCTCCATCATTGCGCTATGCACACATCCAGGGACCAATCAGGTCACTCTAGCCTTAAGTTTTCCTCTTGTGCAACCCTTTGTCTCAGTGACTATTTGTTGCATTTGATATCTCAATATAATAGGACATCATCTGAGGAACTAAATTTATGTTACCATGAGTGCATCTCCACTTCCAGGTGTTGCCACTAAAGAGATTATCAATCTCACATCTTCCACAGACACAATGCCTCCTGTTACAAGACAAGAACCAACTAAGCAGACTAAAGAAAGTAATATTGTCCTAGAGAGAGTTCCAAATCAGGGCCATCTATCTTGGTAAATACTAGGTGCTTTATGGATAAGTCCACTACTATATCATGGCTGACCATCAAATATGATTTCAACAAGAAAGAGTTCCCATAGAACCTTGAAGACAAGGAAATATACATCAATGTGAAGAGATCTAGATTCCATAGAATTTCCTGCAGATATCCGTTGCTACCATGTGCAGAAGAAATAATATGGATATTGCAGGGTCTAGACACCAAGAACATGGTTCTAGCAGTGTAAATAGGCAAGAGCCCGCATCATACCAGCCATATGATCTTCATGCCTACTACAAGATGTCAAAGCCATATATTTGTCTCAAATCTTAGTATTATGCAGCTTGGGTTTATTTGAATACCAGGGATGTGATTAGATCATGGTGGAAAGAACCAAACAAGTTTTTCCAGAAGACAAAGGGGTTCTACATGATAAAATCAATAAAGAAGGTTTACCACTACCTCATGGAAATGTGTTGTAGGTTTTGATGGATGGGAAAGCACTAAGTTTTTTGTTGAAGGATGGATCTTCATGGTTTACCTGATAGTCATAGAAGGGAAGATCTTCATTTAGTCAGAAATATTTTTCTAGCAACTGTAGATTAATACATCCAAGGTGAAGAAATATTTTGAACATGGGAAAACTTGGTTCTTCATGTTTACATACCTTCTTGATGGAATCTCTGCAAGAAATGAGTTTTCGAGTTTAGAATGGAATTGGTCTCAATAGTCTCTCTTTATCAACATATATTGCAAGCTACTCTCAGAATTAAGTTACAAAGAATTTCATGATAAATTAGTTGAGCACTTTTCTATTGTGCTCTATCAGATGATCTTTGAAGAATAGGCACCAAACATGACAAATCAATCTAAAGAAGCAATCTTTGAAGTTGCATATTGGTTCGCTTCATCCCAGGGAACTTATATCAAAGTGTTCGATTCCCAAAAGTCACCACATCTCTTACAAAGGTACATTACTGATAAGGTGGTAATTAGATATCATTTTTGGGATTCAACTGCATTGAGTAAGTCATTCACGTATGACCATTTCCATGAGAGATAGTCTTAACTGACTAATTTCTCTTGATTTTTGAATAGTTCACTTAGCACTCATTGCATCGGGTGATGCTCACAGGGGTGAAGAAGTGGGATTGAAACTAGTGAAATGAATAACATAGCGTCAATCATCACTTTCGGGGCTTGCACCTGGTAACCAGGACTTCCCGGGAGGTCACCCATCCCAGATTGCCTCTGGCTCAAGCACGCTTAACTGTGGAGTTTTCCCCACAGTTAAGCGTGCTTGA